>CAUYON010189003.1:0-19679 GCA_963573935.1 Arctocebus calabarensis | reverse complement strand
GTGGGAAGGTAAAGAGGGCGGGGTATAGCTGGAGTCTTGCACTGGCTGGGGCGGCGGTGTGGTGAGGCTTGAATGTCGTGGCTGTATTTATTGGCTTTATTGTGACCTTTTTTTAGGGAGGGCCTGATGGTCGCCAACACTGGACCCCAGCCATGACCATTTATTTACATATTGTGTATGGCTGGCTTTCATGCTACAATAGCAGAGTAGTTGTGACGAAGTCTAAAATGTTTACCAGCTGGGCCGTTGAAGAAATAGTTTGCCAGTCCCTCCTGTGGAACTGTGCATGCTTCCTCTAGACTTCCTCCATGACGCATGTCTAAAAGTCACACAGCTATTTCCCATGCTGACTTTACCGCTGAGCCAGTACTGTGAAGAAAAAAGTGTATTGATCATAAGATCATAAGCTATGGTACCAGACAGACCTAGGGTCAAGTGTCAGCTGTGACATTTAGTGTGTGACCTTGGGCAAGTTTTTAGAGTTCTCTAAGCCAAACTCATATTCTTAATCTGTAAAAAGGAAATAATAATACTACTTCTCTCCCTCGTAGACTTGTAATGAGAAATGAATAAGATGATATGTAAATGCTTAATTCAGGCCTGATGCATAGTGAATGCTTTGAAATTATTAGCTCTCTATGCACCAAGCCGTGTACTAAGAGCTAGGAATACAGAGGTATGTAAGATACAGTCTTTTGCTTCAGGGATATGATGAGGGAGAGAGATGGCTTCCCTGTGCCAATTATCTCATGTCCCATATGGGACTGTAGCAGGAACCCTCCCAACCCATCCCCTACTTCTTTTCAAACCCCTGAAGCTAGCTTTTCTAGGCCCTTTTTTGCAAATTGCCAAACCTCATGTTTGGGGGAATGGCCTTCAATATTGCCACTGCCCCATTGTCATCCAATCAGGTGGTAGTGCCCCTGCTCTGTTAAAAGTGATTTATGTTCTATTTGAAGGTTATCACTTCCAGGCCCCACAGTTGCATGTGTTCCAATAGGAAGATGCTACTATTATAAAATGTTCTTCTATTTGCCTCCTTGACCTGAGAGTTCATAATTCATCTGCAGCAGCATCTTCCATACCCCAAACATCATCAGAATATCTCCGCATACTTATTGGCATTCTGTAGGAGCCTTAGTGACAATGCTGAACTGATGGAAGGGTCTTATGCATCATGAATATGAATATCATTATTCAAATTACTCTGGTAGATGTTGAAGATAAAAGGAAATGTTTTATTTTGTGTTCATTAAGCACTAGAGGGTATGTTCCCCTGGCTGCCAACTCATTATGCCTGTTGTGGTTAATAGGAGTTAAATTCCAACATCACATCAAGGGGGAGAAATGATCCCTCAAGTGTTTGGAAATTCCTTCCTCCAAATTGTAGATCAAAGCTAGGTTATGAACTTCTATGCTGTCTTGCTAATGGATTAGACTAACTGCATTATTTGAATTTTTTTTCTCCAAACACTAACTTTCCCTAAGTAGAGATGATTATAGAAATTTTGCAAGCATGAGAAATTGTAAGGTCTACATGAGCCAGTCATATTACGGGTTTTCCCTCCAAGGGTAAAAAACTAACATTGCATAAATGTATCTTATATAGCAGGGGCTTTATTTATGCTGTCTCACTTATAAAACTTCAATTATATGTCTTATATATGAGGAAACTGAGGCCCAGGATGGTTTCTACCTACCCAACAATCACCCAGCTGATAGGAGCATCAGGCAACAAATCCAGGGCTTTGTGGTTTAAAAACAAGTTAATCCACTGTTTTGGGCCATCTCCCAAGGGTCTGCCAGTTGCCTACTCCATGACAAGCGTTATGTCTGAATCTAGAGTAGATATATAAGAAAAGCAAAAACTAAGCTAACGAAATTGCCAAAGAGGTGTGAGAGATTCACATGAATCCGTACAAGCTATCTGTGGATGTGCTTTTTCCTTGTTCTGTAAATCTGCTGAGGAGAAAATGAATCCATGCCGGGGAACTGTGGGTGAATAACTAGGAAAATGCCCCTTCACGTGACTTGGGAAGGAGAAGGACATGTCAGAAGGGAGGGAACGTGGGCATGAAAGTTTCTAGGCTGTGACCTCAGCATGCTTGTGGGAAGGGAGATTCTACCCTGACTGTCACCTCACTGTAGAGGAGGCTTCTAGTGACTTCTGGAAGGAAGTAAATCTTAGAAAGCTCAGCTCCTTGCAAGTTTTCATCACATTTAAGACAAAATGTTTCTATTGCAGCATAAAACCTATTTTCTTGTAGTTACTGAAGATGGAGGAGAAAATGAATCCCTGTCCTCTCCGTATCTTCTCTTCCTGTGACTGCTTCTGGGCCCTAAATAAAACACAGCCCGGCTCTGTATCTTCCTCCTAGGACCCGTTTTCCAGGTCTGGGTAATATTGTATGTTGTTCTCCTTTGGGTTCTCTTTGGCTTGGCTCTGTCTGGAGTGAAATGTGGGGCCCAGGAGGAAATGGAAATGGATCTGCTAAGCAACGCTCGGAGAAACAGACAACTCTGCTGAGACCACACCTGGAAGGTTGTGCTCAGCTCTGAGCACCTAATTACCAGCCAGGTACAGACAAATGGGGTGAGTGTTAGGGGAAAAGCAACAAGAATGATGGAAAAGGACAACTTGATTTATGAAGAAAGATTAAAAGAGCTGAATAGGTAGAGCTCAGTAAATGATGATCTGGAGGAACTCGGGGACCATCCACTTATAGCTGAAGGTTGTAAACAGTCAGCAGAAGAAGAATTATTTTGGCTAGAGCTAAGAAATATAACAAAGAGGTAATGAAAAGAAATTTATAATAATAATGGGCTGCAATTTTGTACGTATTCCTAACCCAAGAAACCTTAAAACATTTTATGGCTAAGTATAATGTGCATGCTACAATGAGGTGTATTTAGACCTTAAAGTGGTTTGTAATTTAGCCAGAGCCTTGCAAAAAATATTATTTAGTGGGAGGATAATGGGCACTTTGTGTATAATGTGCAGGGGCCTCGCTTTGTTTTGCTTGCTGTCCACTCACGCATGGTGTAGGTGGAGAATGGTGTTGCTTTGCATAAATGAAATTACTTCAAGAATTTGCTGCTGCCATTTTCAGTGGCACACACAATTCAACCCCCATTTTTACAGAAAAAAGTAGAAGGTTCTTCATAGTCAGTGAAATACGGGCCTGCAAACACAGTAGAAGGCTTCAGTGGTGGAGCCCTTAGCACAGTCCCAGGTTTGCAACCAGCTGATTATCTTAGTCTGTTCAGGCTTCTATAACAGAATGCCACAGACGAGGTTGCTTATAGACAACAGAATCTTATTTCTCACAGTTGTGGAGGCTGATAAGTCCAAAATGAAGGTGCCACCAGTTTCGGTCCACGGACAGACTCGTAGATAGCACTTTCCTTCCGGGTCCTCACGTGGTGGAAGGGAAAACGAGTTCCCTGGGGCCTCTTTTAAAAGGGCACTAATCCCATTCATGAGGGGTCCACCCTCATGATCTACTGACTTCCCAAAGGCCCCACATCCTAGTATCATCACTGTGGGGATTAGGATTTTAATATATGAGTTCTGGAGGGAAATAAACATTCTGAGCAGAGCACTCACATTACAGGTGGCATTGCAGCCGGATCTGCCACATCTTTACTCTGTTCCAGTTCAGACTGTGGAAAAACAAACAAGCAAAACTTCAGTCTCTTATGTAAAATGGAAACAAGAACTCTCATTAGGGTTTGCCTGGGTTTCCCCTTTCTCTGGACCTCAGCATTCTTAGTCTCTCAGTAGGCAAATCTTTGTCCCTTTTCTGATTAGGATACTGAGGAGGGATGAGCTTTTGCATTTTGCTGTGTCCTCTCCTTGGAAAGTTCCTTCCTCAAACATCCACATTGCTCACTTCCTTGCTTCATTCAGATTATGCTCAAATGCCAACTTGCTAGACAGACTGTGCCAGGTTCCACTGCCTAAAATAGCAGCACCCTCCCCTCTCAATCACTCACTCATCTTTACTTTTTAAGCATATTATGCCAACTTAAATATCAAACAGAGAGCAGCTCTCTAAAAGAAGACACTTAAAGGCTATAGATTGCTTAAACTCTAGAGTTTGAAATCAACCTTAACAAGCGTGAGACCCCATCTCTACTGAAAATAGAAAAACTAGGCAGGCATTTTGACAGACACCAATAGTTTCAGCTATTTGGGAGCCTGAGGCAAGCCCAGGAGTTTGAGGTTGTTGTGAACTATGATGCCACAGTACTGTACCCAGGCCAACAGAGTAAGACTCAGTCTCAAACAACAACAACAACAAAACAAAACAGAAAAGAGAATGAAAAAAGAAAAGACATTTATTTGGAGGTAAGGCATTGTGATGGAAGTATGCATGCCATAGCAAACTATGTGTATGTTCAGGAAAGTAAAAGTGGACAAAGATTTTCAAAGGGAAAAATGAGGATCATGCAATTGTTTTTGAAATGATTACCCTTGGCTACAAAGATCAATAACAAGAGTAATACCAGTCCAAAGCTGGACAGGCTAGTGGCTGGGCAGATGTCCTTGCAGAAGTATTTATTGTGTACATTTGTGAGGACCTGGGTGCAAGGTTGTGGTTTTTGCATCTTTTGTGATAGATTCTGTTATCAGGCACACGTGTGAAAACCTCTCTTCCTGGCCTTCCCCAGCGCTATCTGTCAGTACTTTGTTGACGTTAGTGATCCCATTCTGATTCTGACAACTTTCAGACTTATGGATATTGCAGATTATAACAATATATTCATATTATGTTAATGCTTGTCTTCTGTCCCCTGTGACTTGAGTGTAAGCTCCTGAAGGACAGGGACTTTGTTCCTTCACTGCTGTGTCACCTGCCCCTACATTACTTCCTGGATCCCATCACAGATGTTCAGTGAACATGAACAAAGTGAATTTTTTTGATGTACCTTGGGTTTCTCAGATTAAGAAACCTTGTAGGTTGCGTGTGTAGTTTATGTCTGCAGCATATTTTTAATCTCTAAAGTTCTCACCTTTTCAATAGTCCTGCGGCATATAGTAGGCAGTTCCTCTCTGTACATTTATCCAATTTACAGACGGGAACTGAGACACAAAATTATACCTTGAGAAAAACTTACATGGCAGGAGCCAGACTTAAATCCAGCGCTCCTGAGTTCTAAGAGCTTTCTTTGGTCCATGGACATCCCCTAGTACAGTCCAAGTCCTAGCATAGTCCTTTATGTCTATAAGCATGTTGCCTCCCACATTGAATGAACTTGTAGAAAGCCGTAAAGGGATTAGAAAGAAACTCTTTATTGCAGAATTGGAAATGTGTATAAAGTAATGATCTCATTATAGGAAAATCTATAAACCTGGGCCAACTCCCCTCTGCCTCTAATTACAGGTACGTGAAGTCTCTGGCACAGGCTGTTTGTGCAATATATGCTTCAGCTGGCTGCGAGCTTTGCTGTTCTAAGTAACTGGGAGAGCGGAAGAGGTGCTTTGCTGCTGTGCTTTCTCTGCCTTCCATCTGGTTAAGATTCTTAATGGCCACATATATGGCTGCTAATGTGTTTTCCAACCTAAGTTGTCAATGATTGTCTTCAACTTGCAATTTGCTGATGCACTAAGAGGATTCAGAGGCTTCCCCCTCTAGTTCCTCTATTGGCTGGTGTCAGCAACATTTTTATTTTTGTCATTAATACAGAGTCAACAATATGCCAGAAAGCAATACTGGGATCTGTAGGAGGCAGACACAGTCCTTGGCTGGAGGCTTTGCAAGAAAGTTTTAGCAGGAAATTTGAGGCGCTAAGCCACATTTGACAACTGTTGTTGTTCTGGAAATGAGGTCATAATGTGCTCGTGACCGTGTGGGAAGCCTCTGGAACCACTTGTTTTCAGTAGCAGGGAGTTTGGGGTAATCGATTGACAAAGGAGAATCCAGGATGGCCCAGTCACAGGAAAAAGGCTTCCAAAAAGGTTTTGAGAACAGTGTGACGGAGAGAACATTTGGGGTTGCCTATGTCTCTTCCATAAGCCGAGCACCACCTAGCGCATTCAGAACTGAGGACTGGCTTTGTTTTTGCAGATGGCTCGACTCTGCCCAACAACTCTGGAAGGAAGGCCAGCCTTTTTAGACTCCCTTTTGACTGTGGATCACAGAAAAAAATGACAAAAGAAGAAACATTCTGCAGCCTACTGACGTCCCTCAAGTCAAATAATTTTGCAATTATTCCTTTTTTTGAGACCCCCCTTCCATCTCCTTATAGACCCAGAAGCCATGTGAGAAGGTCAAATTAGAAATATAAAAAGTGAAAAACGAAGTGCCAGTTACAAAGTCCCTTTCTTGAAAGAAAGCCCATGCCAGACACTCTGTGCAGACTTCCCAGACTAGGTTGGGTAAGGATTAAGTGACTCTTCTTTCTTTTTAATCAAAGTGGTTTTTTTCCATTCTGGTCCTTCCCCTGACAGTGAGGAGAGTTCATTAAGTCAGCAAACAAAGGAAGCACATTTGGGCAGTTTGCTTTGCAAGGGAGGGAGTAAGTTCATTTGCTGTGATTCTACATTTTGTGGGGAAAAAAATGTTATACAGATAGATAGCTTTATTATGGCTCCTGAAATGGTGAATGATAGTGTTTGAATGCACAAACGTCCATTATGAATTTAAGGCACTGCGGGTGCCTTAGTGAAAGGTCTGAAGCTGCTCTCACCCTGCATAGAGGTGAAACGCAGACCACAGGGGTCTCAGAAAGAGAATTTTTGCCTCCATTTGTAGGAAAATTATATTTGGCTTATATGTCAGATGTTATGGTCATTTGTCTATTCTGAACATGCCCGGGAAATAAATAAGGCCAGAGTATGTGTGCAAGGCTTTTGACCGATGGGTAGGTTGATAATTTTCATTGGTTTATGTGATTTTCATTGGTAGGTTTATGTGATTTTTTTTTCTGTGAAATGATTTTTTCAATTTTATTTTATTTTGATTGACAAATAGTATTGTATATATTGAGGGGGTACCATGTGGTATTTTGAGATATATTTACATGGTGGAAAGATTAAATCAAGCTAATTAACCTTTCCCTCACCTGACATACTTATCAATTGAAAATGACTTTTTGGAGGGTATCTCTATCAAGCCTTCATTTAGAAATGTGTAAAGGTTTTTATGCGGTAAATGGACTTTAATTTTAATGTAAAACCTTAAAGATGGGAAAGAATGTATGAAGCTATGGGAAATTAGATATTTTTGAACCAGATGAATCTGGCTTTAAATCCTGACTCTGCTTCTGCTGAGTTGCTGAAACTTTATGCAAGTTATTTTTAAAACCTTCGCTTCAGTTTCTTCACCTACAAAAAGAGAATAATAGCACCCCCCTAACCCGGAGAATCAGTAAAATGACAGACATCAGACTCCTGGCGTACACAGCACACTCAATTGACTTCAGGCTCCTACCCTCTGTCCACGTAAAGGCGTATCTGATGATACACGCCGCCGAGGTTAATGGAGAAGGCCTCATCTGATCTCCCAGTTACGGTGGCTGCCTGTCTCTGCAGACACCCACTCTCGCAGAGGCCAGATCAAACCCAGGGCCAAGTGAAGCTTTTGCCGGAAGTTGCACACCACACACCACACACCAGTTTCGCTTTATGTCCAAGTCCTTTAAGGCTTTATTCCTCTTCAGGGATGCTGTGTGATTCTCGGGAAGTCCGACCGGCCCGGGAGAGCGTTTCTGCGTTTTCTGCCTAGGTAGGGGCTGTTCACCTCCTTTGTGTTCCTAGGAGGAGGGAGGTGCAGGGGACCCCACTGCATTCTCGGAACTGCAGCAGAAAGCCCTGCTCGGGCGGGGATGTCCCGACTGGAGCACTGACACGTGCGCAGTTCATGTCCTGTCTTTCCTTGTCAACCTGCTGAGCAGTGATTCCCTCCTGCTTTGGAAGGACACGGTCTTGGGATCTCTTGCAAAGAAGGGTAAAACCTTGCTTTTCACTTTCTCCTGCTTCCTCTTCCGTTCTTTCAGATTCTCCTATAGATTTTTCCCCCCTAAAAGGAAGGGTTTTTTAAAAAATATACAAGTGGGAAAAATCATTTCCCTCAGGCTAGCAGCCTCCATCATCCTTTAAAATTGCAGAGAAATGCCCTGCATGGTTTAAAAATCAACAAAGACATCACAAACACAGACTCAGGACTGCTTCTGCAGGAGGTTTCTTGGTCATAGGGAGGCCGGTTGGGTGGTTGGGGGTGGGGAGAAGTGTCGCAGGCAGGTGGCTGGGGCAGGAGGTGGGGAGGACTTATAGGAGGTAGAGAGAGTGGGGTCACTGCTTGAGAAGTGGGACTTGGGGGAGGGAGAAGAGGAAAGATAATGGTTGGGGAGCCCTGTTTGCTCTCACCTGTACAATGCAATCTCTTCTCCACCTCCTTATGGCACTTTCAGACAAGACATTTGTTCCAAAGCTTTGGAAAGACACTGAGACATGCCTTACACAATATAGTCCAGCTATTAATAAATTGAAGGGCTGGGAGTAGTCATTACATGTTTAATGCACTCTGGACACAGACCAAACTTTTCACATTCATTTGCTCACTTAAGTCTTGCAACAACTTTACATTTATCTCCATCTCACAGAGGAAGAAACCAAGGCTTAGTTTGGAAATGTGTAAGGTGCCACAGCTGTGAAGTCGTGAAGCTGGTGGGGAGAAGCCCAGTCTGTCTGGCTGTGGAGTGCAGGCTTTCACCTGCCTTCCTGAAACTCTCTCCCTCCTTGGATATAGAGCCTGCTGTGTCTTGGAAAGGTAGCTGTACTCATGGCTATGCCATCAGTGCTGTGCTATGGGTCGAGAATTCCCCTACCACCCAGCTTAGCACCCAGTGGGTGCTTGCTAATGTTTGTAGAGTGAGTGAATGGCTTCAGTGGCATGCACTGTGTTGATCTACAAAATGCACCTGTGCTGAGCAAGAGGATGAGGGTCAATCCTCTCTGGCTTTAAATTCAAGAGCCTTTATGAGAATGAATTCTGGGTTCATCGTTCCTCTCTCAAGTGAAGAATTCCATGGATTCATTATGTCTCAGGAGGCTCTGAATGCCCCAGAGAAGTGCTCATTCACTCAAAACTTGAAAAGATGAACATGAGCAAAGAAAATCAGCAAATCCAAGACATGGTCAAGGGGGGGGATGGGTACATAATTGTCACTGGGGACAGAAACAAAAGGAAAGCAGGTTCTTAGATTTAAAGTGCCCCCAGGGTATGCTTCAGATATCTTTTTGATGGATTTACAAGAAATCCACCTTACCTATCAATAAAACCAGGGCAACAGAGGACACAAAGTGGGGAGAATAGGTGTGGTCCATCACAGCATGACTCTCATGTTCCTGTAATTCAAGGACAGAGCCGGGGAGAGATGAATAGTACAAACCCAGCACGGGAAGGAACTTGGAAAAGTCATCCAATCGGTCCCCCTAAATCATCTGAGGCAAGTTCATTTTATTTTGAAAGACCCCCGGGGAAAGACTTTGCAACCTCTTTTTTGGCAGAGCCCAGGCAGCGTTAACAATCCTCGCTGGCTGGAAGGTGAATCCCCCTAATTCATCACCTGTCACAGCAAGCACATGCTGTTGGAGTCTATCTATTTAGTAGGGATTTGTGTCCTTAGTCTACCTTAAAGTGTACCCAGTGATGGCACACTACTGCTTCCAACATGGGCGTGAGGGAATCCGCTGATGGAGCTGGCTCAGGGTTTAGAGAAAAGAGAATGTTTTAAAAAAAAAACCTGAGTGCAATGGGATAGGCTGCTCTGAAGAAAGATAGAGGGTGGCCTCAGGGTGTGACAGTCTGGACTGGCAATAACTGGGACAAGATAAGTGGCAGAGAGTAGAGAGGCCGAGAGTCTACAGGTGGCCCAGAGTGAAAGAACCACTCAGTCACTTTGAAGCGGGTTAGGGAAAGAGAAAAACTGGTGGTTCTGACACAATAGAAGATCTGAGGAAGGACTGGTGGTGGTTTATTTCATAATCTGTGCCACCAAGGGTCATGAAGGAGTATGTGAATCCATGTGGGAAAGCTCGTGTGATATCTACTGTCGTTCCAACGATGGATGGGTAAATGACATTTAAATGCAAGTCCAGATGGCAGCAGGAAGGAGGGACCTATCTCAGAAAGGCAGGATTTGTGGTTCTGATGGTGACAGAGGCTAAGGAGGACACCTGCCATGGGCAGAGGCAGGGGAGGAGCCAGGATGGGATGGAGGCTACCAGGAGAAAACGAGGCTCCCTACCGTGAGTAGCACAACAGATTTCTCTTTTGAGCAGCCTCATCAGTCTTTGTGACCTTTAAGGCTTTCACTCGTAGGAGTTTTTCATACTGACAGGCTGAAAAAGAAAATGCGAATGTTGAAAAGAACTCAGTTAACTGAGGGAAAGTCATCTGAAATGGGTTAGAGGCAATCCAGGCTGTGTGATAACACAGTGTGGGTAATTTGAGAGCTAGAAATAGTCCTTTTCATTAAAAGGGAGATTGTTCCCATCATGGTGTTACTATTATTGCTATTATCACTGCTACTAACTCAGTATAATTAGCCTGGGATCTGAGATGGTTCACAGAGACCAAATACCAGAATGGATATCGCAATTTGTACTTGATGCAAATCTTACACAAATCCTTTGGAGCCAGAAAACAAAAGCCAGGAGAGAGGGGAAAGGAAAAGTGAAAAGAAAGAGGACAGAGGGGTCCTTCTGTGCCAGGCTCTTTAGTGGGCAGGGGCCTTGGGTGGATGGATAGGTGGAGACGGACGGATGTTTAGAGTGTAGAGCTGGAGTTTAAGGTAAAAAGCGTACCTGGAATAGTTATAAAACATGAAGAGGTTGGAAAGAAGATGGGCACAATGCCGCCATTTGCCATGTCTAGCAGTTGCCTGTGGGGTACTGACCCGCCCACAGCTCCAGAGGAAGTCTTGGGTTGGCGTTGGCTTAATCCGCCTGATCTCCCAGCAGCTGGAGCTCCGCTGGGCACTCCCCATTACTGCATGATGGCCCACCCGCCATGTTTTTGTTATTCCTCTCCCGCCATTCCCTCTCAGACTTCCTAGTCGATTCTCCTCTGCCTCAGCTCTAAATGTTGGAGCTGCCCAGCTCAGTCCTAGATCCTATTCCCACTTCCCTCTGTACTTTTTCCCTGAGTGACCTCATCCATTCCTGTGATTTAAGAAAAAAACAAACACTTTTTATTCTGATGGCTCACAGATTTATCATCCTCAATCAGACCTCTCTTTTGAGCATAATATTGTTTTATGGAGTTACCTGGTTTCAATTCTACTTTGAAATCTCTGAGGCAGCTAAAACCCAATGTGTACAAAAAAGAGCTCCACCTCCCATCCCGTTTGCTCCAGCTCCAGGGCCTCCCGTCTTGGGTGCTGGAACTTGCATGTGCTCAGTTGTTCAGACCAGAAGCCTGGAAAGCCATGACCCCCCGCCCCCCAGGCAACCTTGTTGTGCTTACTACCATGGCCTGTAGCCTTGGACTAAGAAGCCAGCATAGTTTCTCCTCTGTACCCTGAAGGGCTCTTGACTGGCCTCCCTGCCTCAGTTGTTGCTTCCTCATCATATCTGTACCCTCTGTAGAGTGATCTTTTAAAACAAGGGAATGATGCACCTGCTTAAAATTCTTTCATAGCTTCCCATATGGAGTACTCCAAAGTACCCTTCCAATAATACTCCAAATATTTAACCTGGCCTATGAGACCCAACATGTTCTGACTCCAGAGAGCCTCTCCAGCTTGTCTCATTTATCCTCTGCCTCATTGACTACACTCTGGCCATTGTGGCATGTCAGGTTCTTAAATAAGCTCAGTTCTTCTCCACCCCGGGGGTTCATTCATGTGGTTCCCTGGCCTAGAATGTTCTCCTTCCCATTGAATGGCAAGCTCCGACTCCTTCTTCATGGTTCAATCTAAGTGTTACTCCTTGAGGACACTACCAATCTTCAGAATCCCCCCACACCGTTATTCTCCACTGTAACAGTCTGTACCACCCAATCTTACTTTGTGATTTATCTATTTATGTGCCTATTTTCTCTCTTCTAAATTATCATTCCATGAAGGCAGGCAGTGTGTGTTCCTTTTGTTCACAAGTTTCTACCTTCTAGGAACCTGGAACTGAGAATCAGAGATGAATCTGTCTCACTGACTGCAGCATCACTGAATGTAAGTCACCCTGGAGCTGTGGAAATGAGTCTCCTGCCAACCGAGGATGTGGAGAATGGAAGATGAGAACCATGTGGAGAGAGACACAGACCCAGAGATGGAGACACAGAGGGGCACAGACACAGGGTCAGAGACCCAGAGGGAGGCAGAAATGCCACTGCCCCCACTGGGACTTTTCCTTATTAGGTCTCAGAATCCTCGCACAGATCCCCTTTTGGCTTGGGTTAGGCTGGGGGCATTTCTAGCACCTGAAACTAATATGGCCTGGTTGGAAATGGAGACAGAGCCATTGGGAAAGAAGACCTGCCAGCAATTTGTGCAATGAATATCTATCTTGAATGAATGTTTGCACTTGACCCAATGACAAATTTCAGGAGCTGAGAAACAAGTTCTCCCCATGATTGTTCATTTGCCTGTAACTGCCTTACGCTTTGGAATCTGCTTCCCTAATCTATGATCTCTTGAACGTTTTTCACTTGGAGAGCGGCTATGGACTAGAGGAAGGCCAAGGCTCTGAACACCCCGGACACCTGTCATTTCTCAGTAGAGTCAGATGTAGGCTCTGGAGCCCATTTTCTGTCTTTGCAGCTGAAGTGCATGGCAGAAGCTGTCCAGGGCAATGATGGATTTCAGGTTTCTCCTTTTGAAGGACAGGCCCTGTCTAATGCAACACATTCTTCCTGAAAATGATGCATTTCTAGGTTTTTGGTTTAAGGGTATGTGATTTCTGAAGGGTAAATATGGCCTTAAAGGGGGAAAAATTGTTCTGCTTAACTATGCAGAGAATTCCCAGTAGTTCCTTTAATTTGGTTTTCTGAATAGGGCACATTTGCATTCACTGACTTGTGGTTTTTTAGAATAGCAAATGCATCTTTCTCTTCTCTATATTTGGTTAAATGATTAGGCAGTCTCCAAGCTACGCTAACCATTAGCCAGTACCCCTGAGATTTGGAGGCACATTCATCTAGCTAGCTTGTTTCTTTTTCTCTACCCTCCCTTCCCAGTCTTTTTTCATTTTGAATCTTTTTGTCAAGTGAGGACTGGGGTTTACACATGTGTGTGCAGCACACTCACGGAGGAGGGTAGGGAGAGGAAGGAAGGGAAGGAAAAGTATATTAAATCTTGATTAGAATAAAAAGATTGCTTCGGTCTACAGCTGAAGTTAGGAAAGAGAAGGAGATGGATGTTTTTGTAATTTTATAACTGGATTTTTTATTAAGCATGTCACAATGTGACACTTAATATTTGGAGTTAGTGATATAGTCACCTTGTGGCTGCTCCTCTATCAGCCAATGAGTGAGCCAGGGGTCTGCCATTGTCAAGATCAGGTGGCACGTGAACCCCTGCCTTAGTTTGGATGAGTGAGGCTGGAGGCCAAGATCAACGCTTCTGGGGAGCTCACATTCCAGAGTGCTCAGAGTGTGAGCAGAGAAGAAAGGGAAATTCTCCTTACTCTAGCAGAGAAACCAAGATATTTAGGTTGATCCAGCACATCCTCTGTGACTGGACATTTAATTTGTTCCTATGTTTTCCAGCAACAAATAAAGTAGACCAGGAATGATCAGTTGGAAATGAATTGTAAGTAAGGGTAAGAGAATTGAAACTTCCTCCAAAGAACTTGGAAATTTGACAGAATTCCCCCAAAATGCAATAAAAGTTATAAAATAACTGCACAATGGACTAAAATTGCTAATGTGCAATACTAATTTTTAATCAAATTACATTTATAACCACTTTGTCTCTTTGATCTATTTAAGTTTCTTAGAGTAAAAATTGCTGCTTTTGAGACACAGTTTTCCTACCCAGTTTGAGCAAGTTGCAACATTCCTAAACTTCCTCTGAAAATGTCTATCTCACCTGCTTGTTAGAAGTAGTGGATGATACAATGTGTGTGAAAGTATTTCGACAAACTGTGAGCCTTGGAAATATTATTATTTTTCCTCTAGGTTATTAGCAATAGTTTTCAGTAATGAGTGATGAAAATAGTAAAAAATTAGAAATGGTCTAAATGCCAGAAATAGTGTTGGCTAAGCAAATTATGCCTTGTCCATAGGATGGAATTATCTGTGGGCATAAAAAAAGATGGCAATGTATATATATATATAGTCAAGTGAGGACTGGGGTTTACACACACACACACACACACACACACACACACATACACACATACATACACACAGTTGATCTAAATGCATTATTAAATACAAAGTATATTTTTCTATAATCAGGCAATATTAATACATGATTTAAAAGATAGCTGGAATGATTTTATATAAAATTGTGTTTTTTTCTAATAACATATATTATTAATTTTATGTATATATACATATACACACATATATTTTACATTAATGGGGAAAGGGTACTTTGGAATTTAGATGCCTCTTTGGAAATAAAATAAAATCTTAGACCTCCTGATTGATTGAATGGACCCCGTGGGGCCAAGAAGACCCCAGGAAAACCTCGCAGAACTAAGTTTTCCAGCCATGTCTAGCCACTCCTGTAGGGCATGCCTCAGTACAGCCCCTTCCTTACTAAACAATACCAGATCTCTTTCCTAATAGGTAAACAGAAACCAGCCTTAGAAAAACAAAGAATGAAGACTCTCCTCCCTGACTTCAACCAACCATCTGATGCTGCAACCAGTCTCCCCTCCCCTTTTGCGATTTAGACACAACGTGTTCCTTCCTGATAAATGACTACTGACCATGGACTGGTTCTGGCCATGCTATTGAGGAAAGAACTTGATGGAAAAATGATTCCAAAGGAACCTTTAGTTTCTGGGTATTTGGAAGGCCATGCACATCTCCCCAACCAGAGGAAGTCAGAGTTGGGAAAACACATAGGCATCTTCCTACCACATACTCACCTTCTCTCTTTCAGGACACCACATGCCAGGTGTCCCAGGCCCACTTTGGACCATGTGAACTCTGTAGATAAGCTGAGCAGGTTCTTCCTGTGGTTTCACACAAACTTACAGCAGGACCATCTTCTGACCAGTTGGAAGATCTCAGTACCCTGCTAAGTAATGTTGGCATTATAGAGATTTGCTTAACTGGTTCTCCTTTGGTAGCCCTTTATGCCACTTGTTACAGGCTTTGGCATACAGCGCAGTTGCAGTGTGCTTTCTTATAACCTGAGAAACCACTTTTCCTTGCTCTTTGTTACTTTTTCCTCTAATGATTGCAAACCTAGTGGGCACAAAAGCACTGGGCATGGAGTAGGGTATGGAGGAATAGGTGTCAAAATAAGTCAAAACATCTCTATCCTCAAGGACTTTATGGTTTCATGGAGGAGATGAGTAGAAAGCAATTAATTATCAGTCAAGGCAAAACGAAATAAATGCTAAAGTAGGCTCAGATCAATTCCTGCAAGGCTCTGGCATGACACAGAGCAGGATCTGTGATCTCAGACTCCTGACTAAATCCAGGAATGGTTGAGTCCGCCATAATAATTCAATATTTATGTCTGTAGTTAGAGGAGGAAGGTTAGAATATCAGCTCACTAAGAGATCCTTGACATTTTAGTCTCTGTACCAATATTTTTACTCTTTCATAAATCTTCAATTTTTTTTGACAAACACTGTGACCCCCTTCAAATATATGTAATCAAATCTTTCCAAGTAGCTTTTGTGAAATTTGCAGGACCAGTCTTAGGTCTTCCCTATCAGAATGTGGCCACCCCGTCTCTCTGCCCACCAGAAGTCAGGCCTGGAGGGGATGTTAGGATGAGCTCCATAGCCTGCTTGTTTTGATGTAAGAAATTAATGTGAGTCATCCCTTTCTTAGGAAGTGAGCCCCCCTTCCCATCTGCAATGATTCTAAATGACAAAGTGTGATTTTAAAAATTCACATCTTTGGCCTTTTTCTCCCCCACATCTGGGTCCCTCTGCAGGAGCTTGAGGGCGGCGTCCCAAACTGGACTATCCGAGAGCTCCTCTGTGTGTGATGCAAGTGTGCATTCTCTGTGGGGAGTGTGATTGCTGGGTCCTCTGGAAGCAGATGCTGGGATAGAGCTGAGGCTCAAAGGCTTGGTAGAGATCAACACCTATGCAAAGGGGGAGGAGGACTGAGCGGAGGAAGAAGCTGACCTGCAATGCTGGTGTAGCGGGGAAAAAATTCAAACTCTGTAAAATAGTTTAAATGGGGTTTTTTCTGAGCCTGTATATATTACGCTACGGGGGCCCAGAGAACATGATCTCAAGAGGTCTTGAACATGATCCCAAGAGGTCTTGACAAAGCCAGCCCATGGAGGTAAGATTACAATTTGGTTTTAGACCTTTTTGGAGCCAGGAAATCAGGTCAAATCATAAATCAGTACATGGAAGATAGACATAGATTTGGCTCCAAAAGGTGGGACGTTTGAAAGTTGGGGCGTACAAGTCACAGGTGGGTTTTAGGGATTCTTTAGTTGGCCAGTGATTGAAAGAAATAAGCTTTGTCTAAACACTTGGAGTCAGTAGAAAGGAAGGCTTGAGTGAAGATGGGGGGGGTCTTATATCTGTCACGTGACCCTACACTGGAATCAGGTTGGAAAGTAAGCCACATTATACTGGGTTCATAAAAACCCACTTCATGAGAATTTATCACTTGTAGGCATTATTCACCACGCCTCTTAGAAAGGAACTGGCACAAGAGCAAAAAAAAAAAAAAAAGAAAAGAAAAAAGGTGAGAGTTCAGTCCCCGCTGCCCTCACAAAGTCCAGGCAATGCCAGGGAGGGTGTTGAAGCCAGAGCTGTGCCAAACTTGCCGGCTTGTGTATTCCGGCCTCACTCAGGCACCAGGGGTGGGATCCTCTGGGAAGCTGTGGCCTCCACCACCTCCACCGAGGCAGCCGTTCTCCAGTGCTGAGGCTGAAGACTGATGGCAAATGGCGGTTTGCTGGCCACATTTCCTGAAGACAGGTTGCAAGCCCTTCCTTTATCTGGGTGGCACATGTTTGTGTTGATCCCAGGAACGCACATGGGGAGCCTCAGGTTTCTGCTCCCTGAGTCTTCGCACTTGTGTAGCACCTTATAGGTATATAGTCAATATTCATATGCAGGGTGCTGTGCCTGTTCTTTAGGCTTCTCTGGATCCATTCCTGAAGCCAGAATTCGTCAACTTGTACCAGGGTGTGCTAGGGGCAGAAGCTTCCATGACTACACATGCCTATGTACATGGGAGTATATTTCTGGAATTGCCAAGTAGAATTCAAATGATTACATTTCTGTCACCAATGTGAATCCTCTCTGATCACCTTCAAACTCCCTCCTGCCTGCTTAAGTGGAGTACTGTACAAGGGCAGTTCCATTGGTAGGCTTTCACATGTATCCAAACTTGAACATCAGAAGAAATTTTCTCTGGGAGTCTGCCGTGAAACAGTCTATGATCAACTCCCATTCAATAATGCAGTGTGTGCTGACTTTAAAACCTGCAATTTAATGTAACATTTACTATGTACCTCTTCAGTGTTGTGCAAGGTAAGGAGTTAGGTGCTCTGCAGTGTAGGACTCAAGTAAATATCCTTTTTCCGAGTTCACAAACAACCTCAAATATGTGCAACTAACCACACAAAATAAACTGAGAATTATTTATTAAAAGAATCTTGTTATTTTGCTGATTGCATGTCTGGTACAGTTTGGGAGGTTACACAATGGCATTGCTCAACATTACAATGCCACATTATCACAAAACACCAAAGTCCTGCAAGGTCCAGGAAGACCACTTGGGTGGACACTGCTTCTAATAGTAGTTACAAAGTTGTTTGGCCCAGTCTTTCTTTTCTTTCTTTTTTGAGACAGAGTTTCACTATGTCACCCTGGGTAGAGTGCCATGGTGTCACAGCTCACAGCAACCTCAAACTCTTGGGCTTCAGCAATTCTCTTGCCTCAGTCTCCCGAGGAGCTGGGACCACAGGTGTCTGCCACAATGCCTGGCCATTTTTTTGGTTGCAGTTGTCATTGTTCTTTAGTAGGCTCAGGCTGGGCTAGAACCTGCCAGCTTTGGTGTATGTGGCTGGCACCCTGCTCACTGAGCTACCAGTGCCCAGCCCCCAGCTTTTCTTTTTTTGACTGTGGGAATTTTAGGGAAGATAATGAAACTTTGGATTCAGTTGCACTCTTCGTATAAGGCAAGTTGCTACCATGCCCTGTGACCAACTTCTCGATGAAGCTGTCTGCACAGGGAAGAAGAGGTGACAAGGATCCTGGCTTGCAGCCTGTGTAGGAGTGCCCAGGCAGTTGTTATGGTGACGATGTCTGCTACATGAAAGGATGTTGATTTTTCCAGCTTTATTGTCAATATACAATATTTACTTTTTCCAGTTTTATTGTCACTGTATAATATTTACTTTTGGAAGTGATGATCCTTAAAGACCTGCTCTTTTTCTACATTAAATGGGAAGTTGATGGAATCAGTGAACTGACAGAAGCCTCTCCAAATAACAGAGGGTACAGACAGTGTGACGTGCCAAGACTTTCAGATCCAAGCTTGACAAAACCTGCACGCTTTGTTCCACGGGCCCATTAGACAGTGCAAAAGTCTACAGGTGTCTCAACAGAATAGAACTCAGACTCTTTGTGATAATTTAAACAGATTTACTCTGAGCCAAATATGTATGACCAGGGTCCAGAGACCACTCCCAAGAAGCCTTGAACAAGTGGTCTCTCCCTGATTGGGATACAGTTTGGTTTTATGTATTTTAGGGAAACAGGAATTACACATGAAATCATATCAATACATGGGAGGTATAAATTGGTTTGGCCCCCCAAAGATAGGATATTTTAAAGTAGAGGGCTTACAGGTTATAGGTGAGTTTAAAGATTCTTTAATTTATAATTGGCTAAAGAAATGAAACTTCATGTAAAGGCTTGGAATGTTTTAAGTGAAGGAAGTCTTTTAATCAGAGACATATACCCAGACTCAAGTGATCTGTTTAGTAAATTGATGATCTGCAGGTTGGTTTAATCTTTGTCTTATGTGGGCTTAGACCAGGACTTAGTATCATATTGTTACAAAGAGTATTGTAGAAGGGAAACAGCCTAACTAGATGTATCTGACCTTCCTTCTCCTATTTGCTGGTCACCCAGATTTAGAGGTTTTCTGGTGTCTTTTGTTTTTATTTTACTTTATTATCTTTATCATTAACTCATAGCTGTGTACAATAGTGCAATCAAGGGGTACAATGTGCTGGTTTCATATACAATCTTAACTATTTTCATCAAACTTATTAACATAGCCTTCCTGGCAATTTATCCATTATTATATGAAGACATTTGTATTCTGCATTTAGCAAGGTTCGCCTGTACCCTTCTAAGATGCACCGAAGGTGCGGCTCCACCAATTACCCTCCCTCCGCCCCAACCTCCCATCTCCCCTCCTTACCCTTGCCCCTTTCCCTATATTCTTGTGTTATAGTTGGGTTATACCATTCATACGACAGCTATAAATTAGCTTCATAGTAGGGCTGAGTACATTGGATACTTTTTCTTCCATTCTTGAGATACTTTGCTAAGAAGAATA
>CAUYON010189000.1:0-14952 GCA_963573935.1 Arctocebus calabarensis | reverse complement strand
AACAAAGTGAGACTCTGGGCTCAGCGCCTGTGACTCAACGGGCTAGGGCACCAGCCACGTACACCTGAGCTGGCAGGTTCGAGTCCAGCCTGGGCCCACCAAACAACAATGGTGGCTGCAGCCAGAAAATGGCCGGGCGTTGTGGCAGGTGCCTGTGGTCCCAGCTGCTTGGGAGGCAGAGGCAGGGGACTCACTTAAGCCCAGGAATTGGAGGTTGCTGTGAGCTGTGATGCCACAGCACTCTGTCCAGGGTGATAGCTTGAGGCTTTGTCTCAAAAAAAAAAAAAAAAAAGTGAGACTCTGTGTCAAAAAAAAGAACATGTCTCAGAATACAAAATGCTTTAGAGTAACTTGAAAATAAAGACTAACAGCTAATCTAATTTATCAAAAGGTGAACTGAATCCATCATTAAGTTTGCAGATCTATCAATATGTCAAATTAGAAAGCTTCTTATATAAGAAATAAGTAGTATTTATTTATTACAATAAACAGAAAAGTTTTACAATTCAAATCTATTATCTGCAAGTGAAACCATTTTAAGTCCCCTCCTCAAAGGAAAAGAAAAAAATTGGGGTTTTATTCTACACAGAATGATAAAGGCAAAGTTGTTTATGTACAACAATTTGTAAAAGCGTATTTCTGGTACCAAAAACTCAGTGACTCCTGTGAGTAATCATACTGTGAAAAAGTTCCCCGTTATATCCCAAGACGCCATACGTACGTGATGGGTGTGTCTTTAGTGGCAGCTTTCTTCTTCTTCCCATTCCTTCAACAAAGTTTCTTTTCTTTTTTTTTTTTGAGACAGTCTCACTCTGTCACCCTGTGTACAGTGCCGTGGTATCACAGCTCACAGCAACCTCAAACTCTTGGGCTCAAGTGATTCTCTTGCCTCAGCCTCTCTAAGCAGCTGGGACTACAGGTGCCCACAATGCCTGGCTATTCTTTTTTTTTTAGAAATGGGGTCTTATTCTAGCTCAGGCTAGTCTCAAACTCATGAGCTCAGGCAATCCACTGGCCTTGGACTCCCATAGTGCTAGGATTACAGGCACGAGCCACTGTGCCCGGCAACAAACATTTCTTGAGCAATCCACTAAGTGCCAGCTACTCAATCACCAGGAGTACAAAGGTGAATAGGCAATACCCGTCTTGAGATGCTGTGGCCTGATGAAAGTCTGAGGGACACAGTGAGCCCTAAGTGGCTCAGGGGACACAGGCCTCAGCAAAGCCCTCCTGAGGGAGCCTGGGAGGGCAAAGTGTTTCAGCTGTCAGGCCCTGAAGTCAGCACCTAACAGGGCTCTCCCAGGATGCCAGAAGCACCTCTATGCAACACATCCCGGACTGAACTCCGGGTTTCCTTTTCCCTCTAAAGCTCTGAGCATGGTTAATTCTATCACTTCCATCTTCATTACAAAGATCCATTTCCCCTTTTGTTCTCCCTTCCCTCTCCCCAGACTGCTCCTAAGTCACCAAGTGACACTGAGCGTGTCTCTCACGTGTTTCTGGAACCTAAGTGTGTCTCCCACATTTCTGGAACCATGCCCATCACTGACATCCCCCTGCCAAGTCACCTGCTGAACGGGAATGTCCTGCTGGGCTGTAGCTGCAGTGGCTGAACTGGTTTTCCTGCCTCCAGCCTCTTCTTATCTAACGCCTACCACACCTTCCCTTACTAAATTCCTTAGAAACAAATAAGATGATGTCTTCCTCCAGCCTTCAGGATAAAGTCCAGGCTCCTTAATAAAGGCTTTTCTCAATATGGCCTCAAATCGTCTTCTCAATCTCATCCTCAGCAAAGTTTTGCCTATGCCAGCAACCACTGCCTTGGTTCCCTAGAAACACCAGTTACTTTCAGGCTTCCAGTCCTTTGCACAGGCTGTTCCCTCTGCTTGAAATGGTCTTTCCTACCCCCTTCTGTGCTGAAGAATGACTGCTCTGTTCAGGGCCCCACTAAAATGCTTCCTATAATGCAAGGCCTGCCTTGCCCCCAGTACACCTAAAGCCCAGGTACTCTCACGGCACTTTAAGTGCTTTCATCCACTTAGTTATCCCCAAGCACAGCCCCTAGCATACAGCAGATATTTAATAAATGCTTTTTACTGGCTCGGAGCCTGTGGCTCAACGAGATAAGGCATCAGCCACGTACACCTGAGCTGGCGGGTTCGAATCCAGCCCAGGCCCGACAAACAACAATGACGGCTGCAACCAAAAATGGCCGGGCGTTTTGGCGGGCACCTGTAGTCCCAGCTACTTGAGAGGCAGAGGCAGGAGACTCGCTTGAGCCCAGGAATTGGAGGTTGCTGTGAGCTGTGATGCCACAGTGATCTATTCAAGGTGACAGCTTGAAGCTCTGTCTCAAAAAAAAAAAAAAATGCTTTTTACCCAAATGGACTAGGAACTGAAGGATAGGAACGTTCCTTCTCAGACAACTCATAATAAAATAGGAAGTAGAGCCTATGGAGTCACTTGAAGGCCTAGGCTGACACGTTCCCTCTGTTTTCATTTTAATTCTTTCTTTTTTCTTTTTTTTTTTGAGACAGAATCTCAAGCTGTCACCCTGGGTAGAGTGCTGTGGCGTCACAGCTCACAGCAACCTCAAACTCTTTGGCTTAAGCAATTCTCTTGCCTCTGCTTCCCAAGTCACTGGGACTACAGGCGCTCACCACAACACCTGGCTATATTTTGTTATTGTTGTAGTTGTCATTGCTGTTTGGCAGGCCGGGTTCGAATCCGCCAGCTCTGGTGTATGTGGCCAGTACCCTACCCGCTGAGCTATAGGCGCTGAGCCTCCCTCTGTTTTCCTTTTTCTCATTTTCCCTCTAGCTTCCAAAATTCTTAAATCCTAATCCCTGAAGTTGATCCCAGGAGTTGGACTCACGAAAACAATCTGCAATGTTATGGCTGATTGATTAAATTGATATTCTGAGAGGTGCTGGCCACCATCAAGCCACGTCTGGAGATCCAAATAAATCTCCAACTGGAGAAAGAACTGTGGAAAGAACAGCATTATGCCTGAAGCCTGCTCATACTCCTTGTCCAATTCAAGTCACCACCCATTCAACCTCGACCTGTACATATCACGCCACACCACTCAAAAAACAGTTTGCTAAAGGGTCAGCCACTACTTGGGATTGGCATTCTTTGGCAACACACACCCCATCCACCAGCAGGCATATGAGAACAGTTAGCACTAGTGAGCAGCGACTGCGGAGGCCAAGTGATGTGGAATATTCAAACCAGAGTCAAAAAGAGAGACATAGAATAAACCTTTCTTTTAAAAATGCATTAGAGTTGGAATTTTATAAATAGAATCAAGAATGTCATTCCTTCTTCATAAGCAATTTGAGCTGATAGTTCAAAGTACGGAATGTATGCTTATAATTCTAGAACTAACAGCTAGGAAGCCAAGAAGCCAGATAAACATTGGTTGACATGAAAGCTAATCTATGGTTTTATCTGCCTGACTCAGTGTTAAAAATAACTCAGGGGAAGGAGGGGTATAGTACCTATTCTAAAATAACTGCAGATTAAGAACAAATTCAGCCCTAACACAGGTAGGCACTACCATATTTCAAAGTATAATAAAGAAAGTTATAAAGAAAAATACGGGGTGGCGCCTGTGGCTCAATGGGGTAGGGCGCTGGTCCCATATGCCGGAGGTGGCAAGTTCAAACCCAGCCCTGGCCAAAAACCGCAAAAAAAAAAAAGAAAGAAAGAAAAATATGAAAAAGGAAAAATATAAATTCATAAATGATCATGACATGACCATTGTATTATAAGGATTATACAATGTATCATAAAGCAAAGAAATAATTATGAGGAAAAAGACACAAGTGGAAGATGGGCAGCGCCTGGGGCTCAGTGGGTAGGGCGCCGACCTCATATACCGAGGGTGGCTGATTCGAACCCGCCCCCGGCCAAACTACAAGAAAAACTAGCAGGGTGGGGTGGCACTTGTGGCTCAAAGGAGTAGGGCACCAGCCCCATATACCAGAGGTGGCGGGTTCAAACCTGGCCCTGGCCAAAAACTGCAAAAAACCAAACAAACATATATATAGCTGGGCATTGTAGCGGGTGCCTGTAGTCCCAGCTACTTGGGAGGCTGAGGCAAGAGAATCACCTAAGCCCAAGAGTTTGAGGTTGCTGTGAGCTGTGATGTCACAGCACTCTACCAAGGGTGACAAACTGAGACTTTGCCTCTGGAAAAAGAAAGA
Source organism: Arctocebus calabarensis (assembly GCA_963573935.1). Classification (NCBI taxonomy): domain Eukaryota; kingdom Metazoa; phylum Chordata; class Mammalia; order Primates; family Lorisidae; genus Arctocebus; species Arctocebus calabarensis. The sequence goes on along the minus strand of CAUYON010189000.1, from coordinate 10,741 downwards.
AAGAAGAAGAACTCGCCTAGTCAGTGCTCCCCCACCATCTTATCTTCATCCTTTCACGCCTGGATTATCAAATAACATACAACAGAAGGCAGAAGAAAGAACCAGATAAACTACATGCACTTTCTTTATAAAATCAAGAAAACCAGAGTCTAACAAATTCTGAGCTGAGGATGTTATTCCTTCGGCTCCAAGATAAAAGATCTTCATGATTTACAACCTAGAATATTTCTGAGAAAATAGTATTTTGACATTAGGTCAAACAGACGGTAACCCCACACGGACTGTGTCCTAAAGCACAGTCCAGATGGCTCTGAAAATAGTAACACATGTCTCTAATCGGACTCCAAAGTCAACCCTAATAAATGGCATCCAAGGTCAAGCCTGAAGAGTTAATAAGTATAAATTCTAAATACTTTCCTACCTCCATTAGCTACTAATGAATGGTTTCGTGTTATCAAATATTTCAGAAATCTGAAGCACACTGTGCTTATGAAAGAAAGCTTCTAATACAAGTGCAGGTTGGCATCTGTGTATTTCTTACACTTATGATCTTCCTTCATCTCCTCTTTGCCTGCCTCTATGTCCTTACACCATAAATTCCGTCAGAGCTTTTGTGTGTTTTGTCCACTGCTGTATCCTCAGCAGGTATAATGTCACATTGTACAAGGTGATTTGTTACACAAATGAATTCTATTCTGCCTGGGAAACAAGCAAACCAATTGATACTCTCAGAATTTTGCCCAAAGTAACAGAAAGGAATGAGGCTCTTCTATAAATTAAAAAGTCACCTAATGACAACATATTGTAGCAGAATAGAGCCCGCCTTTGCTTCTTCAGATGATCAACTACACTTTGAAAAAATGGGCCACAAATCAAATGGGATGTGCCAAGCTGACTGCTCTATTTTATATGTTCTTACCAGTTTGATTTTAGAAGAAAGATTTTCTGGCAGTTTTGTTCTTAGTTGATTTGTTTCCTTGAATGTTAGTGGAAATCCACTCAGGAAAGCCAAGTCTTGCATTAGCACTAGCCCAGGGACTTCTTTATCTGTGGTCTAAAACAAGGGTGAAAAAAACAACTCAATTTCCTTATGGTGAGGCTGGTGAAAACTTAGTGCTGAAAAACTAGTAAAGACTTATTGCATTGTACAAGCTTCAAAGCAAGAATGTTAGGGTCACTTAAATCAATAGTCATTAATATTAGTAAGCTAGTCACAGAAAAAAAGTAAATATTAAAAAGATCCTGAAAGGAAAACAGCTTTATTACCATATTTTTATTCTAGTCTACTACAAAAAAGCAATTAAATTAAAAATAACATACCAAGTAGCCCCTCCAAACTGTCTGTTTGCTATTTCCTCTAAATAGTCCAGCATGGGCACCTTCCACTGCAATCCAGAACACAACAAAGGAGCACAGCTTTAATGGATACTTAATTACTATGTCTGGCAGTATGTTATACAAAGCATTTTTAGATCTACTAAAACAGTATAATCCATAGTCTCAGAAAAAGGTAGTGGGGAGACAAAATTAATCCATTCAACAAAACGGAAATAATTTAAATGAACATACAATTAAACGTTAAATTCTGTAATACCAGAGAATTATGCAGGCAGAAATGTGGGATACTACATGAGGCAGTCAAATTTAAACTAGATGTCAAACAAGGAAATGATAGGATGAGCAGAAACAAAGAATAAAAAAAAATTGTTGGGCTAAAGTAAAACATTTGGGAATGCTGAGTGGGGGTGGAGGTGACAGTAACCAGACAAAAGGGGCCCTTCCATGCTAGCAGTGGGGCATTTATGTTAACAGCAGGGAACCACTGTGGATCCAACAGTTCCTCTAGACTCACAGTTTTCTCACAATCAGTCCCCAAAAATTCATCTGCTGGTAGTGAACAAAGAAGACAAGTAGGGGTAAAGAATGACATAGTCTAAATAGGAGACAATTCTAAAGTGAGGGGGACAAGTGAACTCAGCACACTCACTTTAGATATTCAAGAATCTTGGTAAATTGGCTCAGCGCCTCTGGCTCAACAGGCTAAGGCGCCAGCCACGTACACCTGAGCTGGCGGGTTAGAATCCAGCCAGGGCCCACCAAACAACAATGACGGCTGCAACCAAAAAATGGCCGGGTGTCATGGCAGGCACCTGTAGTCCCAGCTACTTGGAAGGCAGAGGCAAGAGACTCGCTTGAGCCCAGGAATTGGAGGTTGCTGTGAGCTATGATGCCACAGCTCTCTAACCAGGGTGACAGCTTGAGGCTCTGTCTCAAAAAAAAAAAAAAAGAATCTTGGAAAGCAAAGAGAGATCAGAAGACTCCAATTCTGATCTTCAAGGTGAGCAAAGGCCAGTTCTGCAAATTACAGCCTGCCCAGATATCAATCCTGGACAAGTCTCAAGAGTACTGTTAAAATACAGCTGGTAAGCACTGGAGAACAGAAAACCTTCACAGACACTGTTTGTCTTAAAAGGAAGTACTTGGTGTTAAGAATATGAATATGAATAAATGTATTCATTATGAATACTTTTATCAGACACACTTCTCTCTTTCTCTTTCCATTGATATCATGGTTCTACAGTGGCAGATCAGAGAATTCTAACAGACCTGGCATACGAATCTGTAGTCTCAGCAAAGTAGCTAACAGCATCTCATGTCATCTTCATGAATATAATGAAGATGTACTGGCTGGCTGCTCAGGTAGGTGAATTAAAACTCAACCAACACTACTGAAGAATGTGAATTATAAAGCCAAAATCAACCTAGGAGGAGTCTTAAGAGGTCTGTCATAAGTTCTGTCTTGCTGAATCTTCTATACAGGTTTTGGAAGACACAGAAAGCATGCTTTCGATATGTGTGGATTTGCAGGAAGCTGACAGAGGGGTTAATGTCTTGAATAACAGACTAAGGATTGCCCAAACTTGTGACTATTTGGAACAGTAAGTCAAATCTAGCAAAATAAAATAATCCTATAAACAAAAGTAAAATCTTTAATTTGGCACCAAAACCCAACTAAACATAAATTAAAAGAGGTATATGGGCACTAGTACCCTCAAGTCTTTTTTAAAGAGATGTTTTAGTCAGTAGGGAGTTCAGTATAAGTCAACTATGTCCTGTAGCTGTACTGAACTTCCACATTTTTGTGCTTTTAAACAGAAGTACTTAAAATGAGAAAGGTGATAATGTTCCCTGACACCAACTCATCATGAAACCACATTAGGTTGACCTTCAAAATGTCCAGAATCAAACCGTTTATCACCTTCTCTGCACCTCCCTGCTCTAAGCCACCTGCATTATTGTAACTTTTGCCCTTACTCAGTCTAGTCTCACCACAGCAGGGAGACTAGTCATTCTGGAACTTAAGTCTGATCACACTACTCCTCTACACAAAACTCTCCAATAAGTCTTCAGCCCCCTCTGCATTAAAGTTGTCAAAGTCCGTGTCATGGCTACTAGGGCCAACACCATGTGGTCCCCCTGTTGCTTCACTGAGCTCATCCATTCTACCCACATTGCTTCCTTGCGCTACTTCAAACATGCCAGATGCCAGAACTCTCCTGCCTCAGTGATGGGGCTACTCTCTTCACCCAGATCATTCCTTCCCCAGATAGTCACACTGCTGCCTATCTCACCTTCTTCATGTTTCATTTATAAACCACCTTTTCACTGAGGCCCATCCTTACCAAATTAGAACCGCACCCCTCTCTCCGTCCCCATTTGACACTTCCCTGCTACTTCCCCTACTTGGGTTTTCCCCACAGCACATATTCTACAAACCATCTACCTTACTTCTCTATCATGTTTATCGCTGTCTCCCTCCACCAAGATATAAACTCAGTAAGATCACAGATTTCTGTCCACGTATTCACCGCTGCATGTGTTCACCTCAATGAACAGTCCTGCTCTCCCTATAAAACTGAGCCACATTAAAACAGAATTTCACTTCCCATTAACACATTTTATTATTTATTTGTTTTTATTTATTTTTTTGTAGAGACAGAGTTTCTATTTTATCTCGCCCTCGGTAGAGTGCCGTGGCGTCACACAGCTCACAGCAACCTCCAGGTCCTGGGCTTGGGCAATTCTCCTGCCTCAGCCTCCCGAGTAGCTGGGACTACAGGCGCCTGTCACAACATCTGGCTAGCTTTCTGTTTTTGCAGTTCAGCCGAGGCTGGGTTTAAACCCACCACCTTCGGTATATGGGGCCAGCGCCCTACCTGCTGAGCCACAGACTCCGCCCTGTTTTTTTTATGTTTTTCAGACAGAGCCTCAAGCTGTCACCCTGGATAGAGTGCCGTAGCATCACAGCTCACAGCAACTTCCAAGTCCTGGGCTCAAGCGAGTCTCTTGCCTCCACCTCCCAAGTAGCTGGGACTACAGGCGCCCGCCACAACGCCCGGCCATTTTTTGGTTGCATGGTTGCAGCCGTTTTTGCTGTTTGAGAGGCCCGGGCTAGATTCAAACTTGCCATCTCAGGTGTACATGGCTGGCACCTTAGCCCGTTGAGCCACAGGCGCCGAGCCTATTATTTATTTTTTTGAGACATAGTCTCACTCTGTCGCCCTGGGTTGAGTGCCAGTTCACAGCAACCTCAAAATCTTGAGCAAAAGAGATCTTGCCCAAGAGGATCCTCAGCCTCCCTAGTAGGGGGGACTACAGGTGCCCTCCACAACGCCTGCCTGGGCCTCCCAGAGTACTAGGATCACAGGCATGAATCACCACAACCAGGCCTGTTGACACTTTTTTTGGGGGGCCAGGGCTGAGTTTGAACCCGCCACCCCTGGCATATGGGGCCGGCACCCTACTCCTTTGAGCCACAAGCGCCGCCCCTGTTGACACATTTTAAAAGTAATCCGAGAAGAACAAACTAGGGCTTGGAAAAGCCTCTGAGGGACAGCTAAAGGAACAAGAATGAAAAGAAATATCACATGTAAAAGGGATTACATTAGCTGTATATGACCACAGGGGATACAACTTGAACTTTTATAGAAAGTTACAAGAAAGCTGTTTGTACTTTTTAAAAATCAGTTTAGTCCAGGCTCGGCGCCAGTAGCTCAAGGGGCTAAGGCGGCAGCCACATATATCTGAGCTGGTGGGTTTGAATCCAGCCCAGACCCGCCAAACACTGATTGCTGCAACCAAAAAATAGCCAGGCATTGCGGCAGGAGCCTGTAGTCCCAGTTACTTGGGAGGCTGAGGTAGGAGAATTGCTTGAGCCCAGGAATTGGAGGTTGCTGTGAGCTGTAATGCCACAGCACTCTACCCAGGGTGAGTGCTGAGGCTGTCTCAAAAAAAAAAAAAAAAAAAAATTTTCAGTTTAGTCCAGAGGTAAAATGGATTGCACAGAAGGAAATTCATTTCCTACATATCAAAGGGGATAAGCTTGGCTGGAAAAACCACTCTGCTGATACCCAGGTGCAGGCTGCAGAGCTGGCCTTGTGACTGCTGCAGTGCAAAATAGTTTAAGATCTATAGTGTGATGTGGGAGAAACTTGCACTTGGAAAGGCTGCAATTTCTTTCAAACTAAAAATAACTTGTAGCAGACAGCCAGCACCGTTAGACACTGTTCAAGATGTAAAGTTGTGATTGTTTTGAGTTAGATGGTAAAGCATTACAGAAATATAGAAGAGTAAAAACAAAATTAAATCACTGTGAATGTTCCCAGTCTGGGAACTTCCCAGAGGTGTGAGAACTTAAGACAGGGCTGGAAAAAGCAGGAGATGGGCCAGGAAAGCGCAAGGAAGGGCAGGGGCACAAGGATCAATAGGCAAAACTGGGCCGGGCACATGGCTCATGCTTGTAATCCCAGCACTCTGGGAGACCGAAGCAGGTGGATTGCCTGAGCTCAGAGGTTCAAGACCAGCCTGAGCCAGAGCAAGATACCACCACCACCACCCCCTGCCTCTAAAAATAGCTGGGCGTTGTGGTAGGCACCTGTAGTCTCAGCTACTTGTGAGGCTGAGGCAAGAGAATCGCTTGAGCTAGAGTTTGACGCTGTTGTGAGCTATGACACCATGGCACTCTACTGAAGGCGAGAAATTGAATCTTTCTCAAAAAAAAAAAAAAAAAAAAATGGGCAGCGCCTGTGGCTCAAAGGAGTAGGGCACCAGCTCCATGTGCCAGAAATTCCATTACCTGTTCAAATCATTTCTTGCCTTATAAATAAGAGAAATTTATTTTTCACAGTTCTGGTGGCCAAAAGTCTGATATGGAGGCTGGGTACAGCAGCTCCCGTCTGTAATCCTAGCACTCTGGGAGGTCAACGTGGGTGGATTGCCTGAGCTCACAGGTTCAAGACCAGCCTGAGCAACAGGGAGACCCCATTTCTAAAAAAATAGCCAGGCATTGTGGCGGGCACCTATAGTCCCAGCTACTCGGAAGGCTTAGGCAAGAGAATCACTTGAGCCCAAGAGTTTGAGGTTGCTGTGAGCTGTGATGCCACAGCATTCTACCGAGGGCAACAAAGTGAGACTCTATCTCAAAAAGAATAAAAAAATCTGAGATCAGAGCTAGCATAGTCAGCTTTTGGTGAGGGTTGCAGGTGGTATCTTCTTGTAATTCCATACGGTGGAGAACAGAGGGAGCTCTCTGGGGTCTCTTTCATAAGGGCACTGATCCCATCCATGAGGGCAGGGCCCTCATGACCTAATCATCTACCAAAGGGTCCACCTTCCAACATCTTCACTGGTATAATCATAGGGGGTGGGATTTCAACATACAAATTTGGGGGGGGGAGGGGGACACAAACATTCAGCCCATAACACCTGTATGATCAGACATTTCAGAATGTAACGTATGCATCCACGGAGTAAAATACAGTAGAATTCCCAAGGTTGACCTCCTCCCTACACTGACCACCTCCTGAAGGTGGCCTAACTTTCATAGACTGGACATACACCACACCTACACATCAGTACAGTAAGCCTAGTTCCTTACGTTAACTACCTCTGCATGATGACCAGTTTGTTATAGTCCCTTGGGTGGTCAACTTAGAGATTCTACTGTATATGCAGTTGAGATTCCTTTCTAAGGTTAAGGCTGAAATGCCAAAGGTAGCTCTCTGTCTCTCTTTTTGCATTTTTAGTTTATTAGATATTTTCTTAAAATTGAATCATTTTCATTCCATTCAGAATTGAAAGATAACATGATTTTAAAATATCCATGAAGATCTTACCATCCATAGTAGTGTCGAAAACAACAACTGATACATTAGTAGAAGGGTTTTTTGGTTTTGCAACATTGAATATGTCACTAGCAGAATGAAAAGAAGGATAAAGAGAAGGCAGGTCTTTCAGGGTGATGTTGGCTGGCAGGGCTGGGTCCAGGATAAGCATTGGCACCTTAATGCAGTGTGTCAGCAAACATTCCAGCTTCTCACTGGAAAGAAACGCCAACATGCTCACAATTATATTCTTAAAACACAATCAGTAATGAGAAGCTTCCTGGTACTATTAAATTTTCCAGATATTTTTCTGTGATTTAAAAAAAAAAAATCATAATACTTTAAAAAATGAGAAATTTTATCTCAAGCATACAGAAATTTAGCAAGTTAGCAAGTATGATATAAAATTCAGTCCAACTTTAAAGACAGAGTTTTCAAAAATCCAATTATTATAATAAGATCACACTAATATTTACTAACTCAAAAGTGTACAAGAAATTAAGGAATTCATTACCATTACAGGGTAATTCATTAATATACCATTCATTACCATAAACTTTAAAGTGTATTCATAATTCCAATAAAGTGCATTATTAGACAGATTAGGAAATAGGTAGGTTCTTATCGATAAGCGTCACGTTACCAGATACAACTTGCCAATTCCAGGTAGAATACAATAAAATATAATATAATACAATTAAGGACATCAGATATGACACTACATTGACAGAAACAAAAGCAAATAGGCCATGGTTCTAATATGAATTTATATGAGATATTTCTATCTGAATGAGAAATACCTAGATTCACATATAATCTAAATAATCTAATGAGTGAGCAAAAGACATGATTAGAAAATCATAAAGTAGGCTCAGCGCCAGCAGCTCAAGCAGCTAAGACCACAGCCACATACGACAAAGCTGGCAGGTTCAAATCCATCCCGGGCCCACCAAACAATGACAACTACAACCAAAAAATAGCCAGGTGCTGTGGCAGGTACCTGCAGTCCCAGCTACCCGGGAGGCTGAGGGAAGAGAATCGCTTAAGCCCAGGAGTTTGAGGTTGCTGTGAGCTGTGATGCCACTGCACTCTACCAGGGTGACAGGTTGAGACTCTGTCTTAAAAAAAAAAAATGTATATATATATGTATACATATATTTAGGCTCGGTGCCTGTGGCTCAACGGGCGAAAGCGCCAGCCACATACATCTGAGCTGGCGGGTTCGAATCCAGCCCGGGCCCACCAAACAATGACAGCTGCAACCAAAAAATGGCCGGGCGTTGTGGCGGGTGCCTGTAGTCCTAGCTACTTGGGAGGTGGAGGCAGGAGACTCGCTTGAGCCCAGGAATTGGAGGTTGCTGTGAGCTGTGATGCCATGGCACTCTATCCAGGGTGACAGCTTGAAGCTCTGTCCCCCCCACCCCAAAAATACATAGATATATATATATAAATAAAAATAAAAACATATAAAATTAGGCCAGGTGTGATGGCTCATACCTGTAATCATAGCACTCTGGGAGGCATGGGTGGGTGGATCACTTGAGCTCAGACTTCCAGAGCAGCCTGAATAAAAGCAAGACCTTATCACTACTAAAAATAGAAAACTTTGGGCGGTGCCTGTGGCTCATAGAGTAGGGCACCAGCCCCATATACCAAAGGTAGCGGGTTCAAACCCGGCCTCGGCCGAACTGCAAAAAAAAAAAAAACAGAAAAATAGCCGGGTGTTATGGCAGTGCCTATAGTCCCAGCTACTCGGGAGGCGGAGGCAAGAGAATCGCCTAAGCCCAGGAATTGGAGCTTGCTGTGAGCTATATGACACCAGGGCACTCTACCGAGGGTGATAAAGTGAGACTCTGTCTCTACAAAAAAAAAAAAAATAGAAAATCTGAAGCAAAAGGATCTCTTGAGCCCAAGAGTTGAAGGTTACTGTGAACTATGATACCATGGCACTCCACCCAAGGTGACAGCTTAAAACTCTGTCTCGGCTCGGCATCTATGGCTCAAGTGGCTAAAGCACCAGCCATGTACACCTGAGCTGGCGGGTTCAAATCCAGCCCAGGCCCACCAAACAACAATGATGGCTGCAACCCAAAAATGGCTGGGCGTTGTGGTGGGTGCCTGTAGTCCCAGCTACTTGGGAAGTGGAGGCAGGAGACTCGTTTGAGCCCAGGAGTTGGAGTTTGCTGTGAGCTGTGATGCCACAGCACTCTACCCAGGGTGACAGCTTGAGGCTCTGTCTCAAAAAATAAAAATTAAAAAACAAATTAATTAAATTGTTGAACTTCCCTAATATTCAAAGAAATGCAAAAGTGAATTTATTGGTGGTAATAAATAAATTACCACTTCTCAAAAAATGACTCAATGTTAGCACTAGTATAGTAAGCCTATATTCCTCTCAAACACTGCTGGTATCACCAACTCCTCAAGAAAGCAATTTGGTAATATATACATCTATGATGTATACTGCACATGTGTATACATACATACTTTTTTAGAATCATAAAAACATACATATGCTTCTACTTCGATAATCCTACTTATAAGAATCTAGTCCAAGTAGAGAGAGAGAAACTAAACAGGAAAAACAAACCCACACAAAGAAAATGCCACAAACTCAAATATAAATATCACAGAAATATTTACAACAGTGAAAAATACAAAAATTCCAACACTGAGTAGATTATAGCACCATGGCTTTATGGAATATTATGCAACTGTTAAAACTGAAAAGTATGAAAAATGAACATAATGTATCAATATGTATGATTACACTGGATTCTAGCTTCTCTATTATGGTGATGCTTTACTAATAAGAATGTATTCCTCCTCAATCCAGGTTAATACAAAAGATATAAAGTCTCCACCTCTTTTAATGGCTGAATAGTATTCCATGGTATACACATACCACAGCTTACTAATCCATTCCTGGATTGGTGGACATGTAGATTGTTTTTACATTTTGGCGATTGTAAATTGAGTTGCAATAAATGTATGAAGGCAGCAGAAGACCTAATACATGGTGGGGGGCAGGGGAATGAAGGAGTGCAAAGAGGGAAGAAGGGAGGGGGATAGGGGATGACAGTATATGGCATGCCTCTTAGGGGAGGAACATAATTATAAGAGGGAATTTACCTAACAAATGCAATTAGTGTAACTTAATCCTTTGTACCTTCAATTAATCCCGAACAATAAAAAAAAAGAAATATGGGGCGGCGCCTGTGGCTCAAAGGAGTAGGGCGCTGATCCCATATGCGGGAGGTGGCGGGTTCAAACCCAACCTCGGCCAAAAACTGCAAAAAAAAAAAAAAAAAAAAGAAATATGAATGATTATATAAAGTAAAAAAAAAGGCAGGATACAAAATCACACACAGATCATAAACTATAGAAGGTCCCAAAAAATACATATACACACTTTACGAGATATTATCTACATACTACATTTTTTTTTTTTTTTTTGAGACAGAGCCTCAAGCTGTCACCCTGGATAGAGTGCCATGGCATCACAGCTCATAGCAACCTCCAATTCCTGGGCTCAAGCGAGTCTCTTGCCTCTGCCTCCCAAGTAGCTGGGACTACAG
>CAUYON010188998.1:0-28363 GCA_963573935.1 Arctocebus calabarensis | reverse complement strand
TACTTTTTCTTCCATTCTTGAGATACTTTGCTAAGAAGAATATGTTCCAGCTCCATCCATGTAAACACAAAAGAGGTAAAGTCTCCATCTTTCTTTAAGGCTGCATAGTATTCCATGGTATACATGTACCACAATTTACATCAATCCTTTTTTTTTTTTAAGACAGAGTTTAACTCATTTGTCGTGGAGCTGAACACTGCAACATCATAGCTCACAGCAACCTCACACTCCTGGGCTCAAGCAATCCTCTAGTCTCAGCCTTCTTAGTAGCTAGGGCTATGGGTACCTGCCACAACATAAGCCCTTATCTCTTACACACATGATGCATTAGAGATTAGATTTTAACACATGGATTTTAGAGCAACAGAAACATTCAGACCACAGCAGGCCCTTTATAACTCATCAAATTCAGTGCCCAAAGAATATTTAAGTATGTCCCACACCCATTTCAACTTCTAGATAACGGCTGGAGGCTTCAAAAGTAAGTTGGATTCTGGGCATGGAGCTCGAATTGCTCCCTTGGTGGTTAGGATCAAAGGATAGAAAAACTTCCAGGGAGTCTCTGGAGACTGGCCCAACTCCCCCAGCAAGGGGAGCAATAACTTATTAAAAAGTACTTATTAAAAAAGAAAATATAATACATGTTATTATATGTTAGCATAATAAAAGTGCTGAAGCAATCTAAACCAATGATGAAATAAATGAATTATAACCTCTTTCCATTTTGATTTCCCCCCTCATCTGAGACACAAAGTGTTTAATTAGAGAGACTTCCAGCAAGGTTCTGCTTGAGCTGTACAACCTCTTTCCACCATCCTGAAACTACAGCAGCAGCAACATGGACTACTGACCGAATTTCCTCAAAGCTGCTTCATAACAAATGTCTGACAAAATGATATATTGGTTGTAATTTTCTGGCGAGTATAAGATTGCCCTTCCTGGAAATGAAGGTTTAATTGCGCTGAGGCCATTCATAAAACTCTACCTGAGAATTTATGAAAATAAACTGGTTGTTGAGGATCAAAGACCAACAATCATGTAAGGCCTTATATACTTCTATTAGGCAAACCTCTTCACTTGGTTCTATTTATCTTACTTAATTCTAGATTTTTAATCAAGTGAGCAACTGAAGGAAGTATTCAGTGTCCTGGATGGAACAGTTACAGATCTACAAATTTGAAGTCATTTTCTTAGGATCTTACTATTTTCCTCCAACAACTGGCACCAATGTTGGACATGGAAAGTGCTTAACAAATGCAATAAATAGATGAATAAAATAAGTGATTATTCTCTACATGTACTCAGAATTAAGAAAATTTCCTTGCCAAAATCCCTGTAGACTATGTCTGTAGACTCAGGATTAATGACTTGGTTATCTTTAGGGTTAGGGTTATTGTTAAAGGTAGGGTTAGGGTTGGGATTAGGGGTTAGGGTTAGGGTTGGGATTAGGGGTAAAGGTGAGTTTTAGGATTGGGGTGAGGGTTGGGATTAGGAGTTAGGGTTAGGGTTGGGATTAATGTTGAGAGTTAGGAGTGAGGGTTAGGGTTGGGATTAGGGTTTAGAGTTAGTGTTGGGATTAGGGGTTAGGGTTCAGGTTGGCTTTAGGAGAGGTAGATTGGCATTAGATGTTAAGCTCAGTGTTGGCATTAGGGGTTAGGGTTACTGCTACTTTACTTATCATAAGCCCCAGGATGGCTATTTGGGGCTGTTTAAAATTATCATCTCCCCTCAGCTTTCCTGAGCTCGCTTGTGCGTTTTAGTTTGTTTGCACACTCATTCACTCCCTAAGTATAAGCATATGTAGCCTTTCCTTCTTTAAGTCCACCTCAATATCATTGCATCTGAAGAATTATTTATGTTATACCCATTTCAGAGGAGTGGAGAGAGTTCTACCTTTGTGGGGCTTTTTGTTGGAGTATATTCTTCATGATCCTAGAAATGGATACTATCCTTCTAATTACCTGAGTCTCAGCATCTAAAGTGAGCTCTTAAAGCATGAATTTGTCCAAAAGGTGTTTTCTAGGTAGTGAGCATTTTTTACAAATTGGTTAATATCATGATAAAATAATATAGGCAAAATCATTGGTTCTAAACGTTCAACCTAAAGGCAAGAAAATAAAATTGGATTTATATCAAATGAATTTGACAAAGAGTAAAGGAAAAAACTTGAAATCAACTTTGAGTTGCATCATAAACGTATGATGAAAAGTAACTCAGAATTCACAAATTTCTTGATATATAGCCCTTTCTCTTTACAGCTAAAATTTCAGCTTTTTATACTTACAGGAAATAAGTTTTGAAACCCTGGAAGCAATTGTTACAGCCACAATCTTAGCGCTCCTTCAACTAGCAAGTGTCAGAGTATAGACCTCCAAAATAGCTTTCTGATGTTGTTTCCATCACACTTGGCTTTTCATGTGAAAACTCCAAATATTCCCCATCATTTGGGATCTATTTAGTTGGTGTTTCAGTTTTTTAATTGCTGTGTAATAAATGACCACAAATTTAGCATCTTCAAAAAACGTTAAATGCATTTCTGACAGTTTCCCTGGGTCAGTTGCTCTGAGAGTCTGGGCTCCTCTGCTCCACACCTCCGAGCCTGCAGTCCAGGTGTCTGGACTTCAAGGCTGCTGTCTGCAGGGACCATATGCCACAGCAGGGTGGGAGGGACAGGGGAACATTGAGTCAGGAAGATGGAGGTGTGCGTGTATTTTCTGTAACTAGGGAAAAAAACGTAACATTGGAGTTGTTTTGAATCTGCCTTTACCATATGTTTACACTTTTATTTCCAAAGAGAACTGTGTAAGCATCATCATGGGATACCATAGCCAACTTTAACACTTTTTAGTTGTCTGACCTGGGTGAGGTTCTTACTGTCTCTGACTCAGTTTTATCACCAGCAAACTTGGGGTGGTAATGCCTGTTTCCTAAGCAGGTGAGACTCAAATGAGTGATATGGTCCCTGGGGCATATTGATATTCAGCGTATGTGGGTCCCCACTCCTTCCCCAGTGGCTCCCAGGAGCAGATGTGCTGTTCTTTTAAATCCCTCTGTGAAACAGGGAACATACTAACAATTAACATTTACTGCACGCCACACACTGCTCTATGTACTTTACAGTGTTGACTTTTTCATCCTCACAACAGCCCTTTGAGTCAGGGACGGGTATTACCTCTGCTTTATATATAAAGAAACTGGGACACAGAGGGTTAAATTACTTGGGTCCCAAAGGTAGGAAGGGGCAGGGCCCAAATTGTTAACCTTTGTGAAGCTGGCGGACTAGGTTTTAGAGTCCATGTTTTCTTGTCTTTTTGTTTTGGTCTGTTTTTCTTCTTTTTTTCTTGAGACAAGGTCTGTTTCAGTCCCCGGAAATAGAGTGCAGTGGCATCGCCATAGTTCACTGGATCCTCAAATTCCCAAGTTCAAGCAACCCTCTTGCCTCAGCCTTCTGGCCAGCTTTTCTATTTTTAGTAGAAATGGAGTCTCACTCTTGCCCAGACTGGTCTCGAACTCCTGATCTCAAGTGATTGTCCCTCCTCAGCCTCTTACAGTGCCAGGATTGCAGGTGTGAGACGCTGTGCCCATGTTCTTAACCAACATACGCGTCTGCCTGTCATGAGAATCACAGAGAACAGTTGTAACAGGAGAAAACTTCTAAATACGGATCAAAAATGTTTTCATATAGTAAACAAGAAAATATCATGAATGATATGTCAATCAGGTTGATAAAAATATCTCAGATTGCATGTGAAGCCCCCACACTGTACCCCATGATTGAACTAATGTACACAGCTATGATTCAATAAAAAAAAAAAACTAAAAAAAAATATATATCAATAGGTAGAGACGGCTTTGGGGACCTCCCACTTCTCTCCAGTTCCTCTCTGTGCTCCCAGCTCCTTCTTTACCGACTCTCTTGCTTTTACTTCCAACCCTTTCTATATTCTGCATTCTACTGTCCTTGTGAGCTTTGTTCTAAATGAAAAGGGGGCACTGTTATTGTTCTTGAAGCTGTAGCTAATAAAGATTTCAGGTTTTCATTCACCCAGTATTTCTTTTGCATAGATGACTGAACTTTTAAACAAACAAACAAAAAAGTGATATACTCCTTTAAGAATCAGGGGGCGAATTAGGAGGAATAACATGGGGGAGGCAATTTTGATGGGAGTTTTTCCAACACTTTTCAATTCTCTTCACTTATTTCAAGTTCTGCCTAGCTCCCCTGACTTTCTAAATGTCGGGCCCATCCTTCCCCATGGAGAGAGAGCATTCCACGGGACAAGGAATCATGAAAAGGAATCCTTAGCTCATGACCACAGAGATAACGGGCTGGAGAGCTGTGTAGTGTGGGAAATGTGCCTCCCTCCCCCAAACAGGGAGTTCAATGTTAAGAAATACTCAGGGACTGATGCTGAGTCTGAGAGGATCCATAACCTGGAAGCAAGTTTGGGAGCTGTGACACCGGGAGCCCCACATCAATCCCCCACACTGGCCCTCCTCTTTGAACCACAAGCTCTTTTCATCCTCCAGTCATTTCTCTCTGTCCATCCTTAACAGAGATTCCAGTATTTGAAATTGATTCTTCTGGGAGATTGTGTTCAAACCTTTTAAACCTCAATGAGAGAATGAGAACATTTAGACTTGATGGTTTCTTAACTGTTGAGTGACCTGGAGGCCTAGGTAACGAAGGAGGCAGCTGAACAAGTGATGCCAAGCAGGTTCTTTGCTTTGTTTTTCATGCGGCATAAAGCAAACTCAGTGACTCCACCATAAGGAATAACCATCAGCATCAGTTCTGTCCACGCCCTTCACCTTTCTTCAATTCATTCAGTATCCTTGCCAAATGGAGACCATGACCAAACTTACAGGATTCCCATTTCCTGTGGAATATTTGGGGTCAAGACAGGGATAGACATTTTCCACCACCATCTCCCCTGAAGATAACTCTCAACTCTCACTTGCCACCCTGCCACTTTCAGTTTGAGTGCACCAGTGGGTTTCTGCTGGGGTCATTTCACAAGCACAGGGCATTAATTTCATCTTCTCCTACTGAAATTTCACAAAAATCTCTTTGATGTTTGTAGCTTGTAAATGGTGCCCTTCCCTCATTTCTATAAACTTTCTTCTTTTATGTTCTTGGACTATTTCAATAGGAATGTGTAAGGAGGATGACATGATCTCAGCATGCCACCTGAATTGCAGGACCAGTAATCAAGCATTCAGAACTGGAAAACTCTGAGCAAGATAAGGACAGGTTGTGCTCAGAATACAAGAAATTCCTGAGTGGCTTACTGCAATGTCAGTGAGGCTATAGGAGGCCTCCCTGGGAGTGGAAAAATGTAGTCCATGGAAGAGAGGGGATCAAGGAGAAAGGGGAGAAGGGATAGAAGGAAAAAGAAAAGAGAGAGAGAAACATCTTGATGCTTTCTTATCCCCAAAGCTTTGATCCAAGTTTATCATTATATGAGTAATAGGATGCAAAGAGAGACTTTTCCTTTGGTCTCAGAAATGATACCTGGAGCCCAAAGCTGGGGGGAAAAGATGCTCAGTGTCTCACATTACAAGCAGAGCACCCACCAGATATCTTCTTCAAAGCTTTACTGAGAAGTAGCAAAACTCCTCCTGCTATATCAACACTCCCCATAGGGCTACCCTACTCACATGCCAGTAAGAGGTCCACCAGACGTGGAAAATGCAAGCAGAGTAGTCACACCTGATAGGGGATCTGAACAAGTTTGAGCCAGAGCCACACCTCTCGTGAGGAACCCAGAAGAACCCACACATGACCCTGAGAAAGCAAATGCATAGATGTATGCCCCAGAATATAGATGAATGCCCCAGGACATAGATTTATGCCCCAGGATATAGATATACACCCTAGGATATAGAAGTATGCCCCAGGATATAGATAAATGCTCCAGGATGTAGATGTATACCCCAGGATATAAATGCATGCCCCAGGATGTAGATGTATGCCCCAGGATGTAGATGTTTGCCTCTAGATATAAACATGTGCCCATATAGAGACATACACCCTTGACATGCTTGAGATACATATATCTCAAGATGCTTATGTCTCACCAGTGTGAGACAGAGAAATAGCAAAGCCAATAGAGAAAGCAAGGAACCCATCTCATCATCTTTTCTCCCCAATCTCTAAGACAAAAGGAAATGGCTGTTACTGGAGGAGTTATCCTAGAGCCAGAACATTCCCATCCCACTCTTCAAGGTGAAAGCATCCCCTACAAACACCCACATTAGGTCCATGAGTCACAAATCCAACTGTCAATGGATCCATGGAAAATCTTGAACGGGATGTGAGGTTGCATCTAAGGCTGGACTAGACTCTGAGCTGCGATGGTTCCTGTCTAAGATATCACTCTGAGATGGTCTAAAAGAAGTGAGAGCAGTGACTAGAGATAAAAACATATTTCCATCCTGCCCCTCACCATGGTCAGACTGTTTAGTAAACCAGTTAGAAAAGAAGGAGAAAAATCTGCTACTGTCTTCACAAAGTCTAACGGACCTAGTATCTACTTGGATTTTCACATCTGTTTCCATAGAGACATCGCTCCTGCCTACATAGTTTCCAACTCACCAACTCTATCATTTCTCAAGTTCCCTGGTACCAGATACAATAATATAATTCTTTCATAACTAGTTCCTGATCATCTTCTTTTAAAAATAGCTGATGGGTAGGCAGACGGCTCCTGCGCCCACACTGTATCCTTAAGGTTACGGTGGGTAACCTTATGGGTTTTAAATCCTATGGGTTTTAAAATGGGTCTCATCTGGAGAGACACAGAGACAGCCAAGCAAAAGCAAGAGAAAATTCCTAGCTGATTTTTAAGCTATATTACATCATATTTGGGATCTTAACAGTAGACTCTCTGGGATCTCAACAGTAGACTACTGTATCATTTTCAGCAGAGGGGTTGAGAAGTGGCATAGCTTGATAGGTCAGAATTTATATGGCCTCTGGTGTTAGCTGGCCCAGATAGATGAACAGTTAAAGGTGAGTGGTTTTAACTCAGTAGCTCAGTTTCCTTATAAGGATAATTGAAGCGTGTAATAATGGTACTGCCCCCAAATGACAGAGGAGTAGGTAAAATAAGATTTGAAGTGCTTAGAATAGTTCCTGGCACGCGGGACGAGCACAGTATTCGCTTTACTGTATTCTCTAACACCATCAACATCATTTTTGCCAGATCTCAATGCAGGTTTGAAGTTCACAGCCCTAGCCTGTTTCTGAGATTTCAGAAGCAGTTTAGAGCTGAGCCCACACAGGGCAGGATTTGCAACACGAAAGGAAGGGTCTGTTTCTGATCTTGGGTCCCTGGTCCAGGCCCTGGGGTTATCACCCTGTCATTTGCCTTGTTTCTGAGCATCGTATGCAGTCAGTCCACGTACAGATGGGCCTCAGATAAATGTTTAGAAAATGAGGAGGAAGAGGTTGTCCGACTTTTGTATGTACTATTCCGACACAGAATCAAATCTGGATGAATTTACTCAGGGAAAGATCTGCTTAGCCGTGAACCCCTCACAGGCGGCAACTGTATCCCCATGTCCTGTGCTGATCACTCAATAAATATTGGAGGATGAATGAAAAAGTTAATTTCTCAAAGCACTGTTACTATAGGATGGGGGTAAGTTAGAGCTGCAGCAACAAGCCTTCACTCGGTATAGTTTTAAGACAAGTTAAGGAGATAAAGGTTTGGTCAAAGCTTCACACTTTGGAAGGTATGTGCTCTCTCTCCAGAGATCTATGAAGTCCATCTGAAAGGGTTTCTGAGCAGGAATATGGCCCAAGGTCTATAGGGTCTAAGCTGGAAAACTACATGAACCTTTAATGTAGATACTAATTTATAAATCTCAACCATGGTGCTTTGTTTGGAGAGGATAGAAGACATGGTAATTTCAACTTCAGTCATTGGAGAAAGACTTCAATGTCATAGTTTATTCCAGCTGTTTATGTATTCCTGCGAAGAATCTCTATGCCAGCCCTTCAGAAGCACTAATTGGGCTCAATGCTGAGAATGCCATCAGCAAATTGAGTTCATCAGTACGTGTTTTTGACTCACATCTGCTTTAAGCACTGTGTGTGTATATATCCCATCTGCGTTAAGATTGTGTGTGTGTGTGTTGTGTTATTTAATGAGTCTCATCCTCATAGAGCCCAGGAGCAAATACACATCCCTAAATAGGAATTCGAGTCCATTCACTATTCAAGTGGGTTCTGGCTTTCTGTTTGCTTACCACATTTAAAAGTGCATGCGGAATGGGAGCCAAAATAAGCCATGGCGAGAAGGAGAAACGTGGAAAGAGGATACGAGAGAAACAGCTAGATTGGAGGCATTCGTGTCAAGTTGTGATGCAAATAATGTCCAGAAACGTGGCCGTCTGATTCATCCTTCGCATGGAGGATCCACTCTGTAATCCCGTGACTAAGCCTTTTATGCATTTCAAATTTCTCTGGCTTTCTGTGCATCCTCTTAGCCAGGATTAGAAAAGCCCTGAGCCTCCTCGGAGCAGGTTTGGATGCTGCTGAGGGAGCTATGTGTGCAGGACCGTCCTGACACGCCAGCCCTGCTGTCTCCCTGGGCCAGCGATGACAGCCGCGCTCTTCCTCCTGCTCACCAGTCCCCGTGCCGGGCTGGCAAGTGGTGCTCGTCACAGCCACACTCCAGCGCTGGTTCCCTGTTTAATGAAAAGCTGGCTCCTGGTGGGAAACTTCAGAAACATTTGCCTCTTCAGAGGTATCAGCCCCTCTTCTATAGGTTCTCCTTTTCCTTTTCTCATTTGTTATGGCAAGGCACATTTGGTGAAGACAGAGTATTTTCTTCTGTGGGAAATATATTCCGCCTGCCTCTGCTTCTGCCCCCAGCCGGATGTTCTCCTCTGCTCCTAGAGAGGGCACAGGCGATTACAGAGCAATACATCTTCACCCACGTAATTCCAGGCAGCTAGCAGGAAAGGCGTGCAGGTGGCACTGCAGAGAAACCTTCTGTCACTTCATCTCTTTAATTCTAAGGAAGAGATCACAATTCCTTTTTTTGGTAAACACCCTGACAGTTCACTCACTTACCCTGCTTGATGCTGAGATGCCTGGGCCACACGTTTGATATTTAGCACCAACACGTTGGCCATCCACCATGGGAGACTGGGCATGGGCCGTTCCACCCCCACCAGGCCCTGCTTCCACCTCCCCCTTCACTCCGATCTCCCTTCTTCTCGTTGTTCTCAAGCAGAAAAATTAAGTTGTCTTATTGCCACCTTAGGCTTAAGCCATTGGGTCTGATCTTCTACTCTGTTAATTCAAGATTTATTGAGAGCCCATCATCAAAACAGTAATAGAAATATTTATTAACCTTATGTGATGCTTACACTATGCTCTTTCCATGTATTGTCTCATTTAATCTTTGCAGCAACTCTATGAGGAAGATGTCACTATACTCCCCATTTTCAAATGAGAACAATAAAACAGTAAAGTAGCTTGCTCAAAGTCTTAAAACTGCTGGCACAGGAATGCTTTTGCCTAAAAGCAACAGCAAGTCCACTTTGCAGTGGCTGAAACACAGAGACATTTATCTCTCTCATGTACCACGCAGCCGGGAGGTGATTTGTTCCAAGTGTTGGTTCCATGGCTCTGTGAGATCAGGGCTTGCATCTCTGTGAGCTGACTGACCTTTCTCCTCATGAGCACAGAATGGCTACCGTGAATCCAAGCATCACATCCACACTTAAGAGAGAAAGGGGTAGCGTCATCTGTCATCTGCTTTTGTCCTTTTCAGCAGGAAGTCAAACCCTGCCAGAATCCCCCACCAGCTTTCTACTTACTCTTGTTGGCCAACTCTGTGCCATATGGCTCTGCCTGGCAGCAAGAAAGACTGGGAAAGTAAAATTTAAAGCGTTTGTTTCTTTTTCTTTTTTAAGGTTTTGTAAATTTCAGAATATTAGGGGATACACATGTTTTGTTTACATGCTTTGTTTTTTGTACAGATTAAATCTAAGTTATTAAGTGTGCCTTTCACCCAGATAGTGTGCACTGCGCCCATAGGTGAGAATATATTGTCATCCCCAATTAGTCCCCCAGCTTGAGCCTCATTGAAATTTACTCCCTTATTTGCACTTACGTGTTGATTAATTAGTTCCAATTTGGTGATAAGTGTTTGCTTCTCCATTCTTGTGATATTTCACTTAGAAAAATGATTTCCAGTTCCCCCCAGGTTGTCAGAGTCCCAAAAGTCCAAGGGCTGGCTGGCTATGGAGAGAAAGGAACACTCACACACTGTTGGTGGGACTGCAAACCAGTACAACCTCCATGGAAAGTTATATGGAGCTATCTCAAGGAACGTAACGTAGACCTACCATTTGATCTAGCTATCCCCCTGCTGGATTTTTTTCTTCTTAAAGCCTCTATAATCGAAAGCAGAGAAGCAAAATGGATCTTGGAACGTTCGTTAGGTCAGTGAGAGGCGGCAGCAGAATGAGAATCCAGGAGGTCTGCCCATACAGGCAGCTCTAACCACCAGGCTCTGCCACACAACAGTGGTGCTGGCTGTTCAGTGATGAGTAAAAGAGACTTCATCATGAGTTCATACAGGCAAGAAACAAATACGTATAGAAATAAATATACAATTTCAAATTCCCATGAGTGCTAAGAGCATAATAGGCTTTAATATAATAATAATAATAATAGCTAAAAGTCTCTCATTATTATCTTCATGAACTCCAAGAAGCCCAGCAGCCAATCTTGAGAACTGATATTCTTTAGAATTTCTTTAGAATGAAGCCCTTCATCCTCGTTTGTAGATTGGAAGACTTAATACTGTTACAATGTCCATACTATTGTTACCATGATCAACAGATTTAACACAATCCCTATTAAAATCTCAACAGCAATTTTTTACAGAAATAAACAAAAACAACTATGAAATTCATATGGAAACACTGAATAAAACTGAATAACTAAAACAATTGTGAGGTAGAACAAAGCCAGAGGCATCACACTTCCTGATTTCAAAATCTATTACAGAGTAATAATAATTTAAAGTGTGATACTGGCATTAGGACAGATTATAGAACAATGGAAAAGAATAAAGAGCTCAGAAATAAAGCCATGCATATATATGCTTGATTGATCTTTAACAAGGGTGCAAAGACAATGGGCAAAAGATAATCTCTTTAACAAATGGGAAAAGTGACTTTCCAAATGCATTAGAATGAATTTGGGCCCATATCTTACTTTATACACAAAAGTCAAATCAAAATGGATTAAAGATTTAAATGTAAGACCTGGAACTATAAATATACTGGAATAAAACATAGGAGAAAAGCTTCATGGCAGTGGTCTTGGCAATGATTTAAAAGATAGGACACTAGGAGCATAGCAACTAAAGCAAAAATATATAAATAGATTTATCTCCAACTAAGAAGCATCTGCTTAGCAAAGAAAACAATCAACAGAGTGAAAAAGCAATCTACAGATTGGGAGATAATATTTACAAGCCATAAAATAGAGAACCTATTAATCTCCAAAATGTGTAAGGAACCCTTACAACTCACAATACAAGCAAAAATGCTACTAATCCAATTAAATTTGGGATAAAGACTTGAATAGATATTTCTCCAAAGAAGATATACAAATGATGAACAGGTACATGAAAGGATGTACGTGAAAGGATTGGTCCCGCTAATCATCAGGGAAATGCAAATTAAAACCACAATGAAATAATCACCTGTTAGGATAGCTATTCTCGAGAAACCCATGTTCTCCTCACACACACACACACACATACACATGTTACTTAGCATTTCTCTGGATATTCCAAAAAGGAGAGCAATCAGGCTTTATTCTTGTGAACTACAATTACTCATATCTTGGCTTTTAAAGTTAGAAAGAGATCATCACTCTCGTAAAAAATCACAGTGTGAAATTTCGAGCTTTAAGGAGGTCCACCTGGCCTCCTCCACGCTGTGGGAGGGGAGAATCAGATGAGAATTGTTAGTAAACTAGCAGAATGGCAGTTGCAGCCACCACATGTCTGTCCTGTCGGCAGCCAGCCTGAGACACTCAGCCTTGTAGAACCCAGCCCTTCACCAGTGCCCTTCACACATGGTGCCGGCTGGAAAGCACCAAGCTCAGAGCTCAAAGCCTGCCATCTGCTGAGCAGTTAAGATGAAGACTATCCACTCAGGGTTAGAGTAACAGAACCTTCCACGCCCCTTAGATCCTGCCTTTTTTTTTCTTTAGATGCATAATAAACCATAGGAAGAGGAATTCCCCTTTGACCTGGCATCAGGATTTATTAAAACTTGGTATTTTATGACCTTTTGCATTTCACCAAAGTATCCTTTCCCAGAATAGTTATTTCTTCTGATGCAAATTCCAATACAATATATATAACACCTGTCATCGCCACCAAGACACAGAGGTCCAGCTGGTTCAGGGATGTGATGGACACAGAATGGCCCAGACACTATATCCCATGAGCTTCTCTGTTCCCAAAACAACATTAATTATAAACTCTAGTTTGTGCACCCACGGATTTTTGCAAAGGACAGTTTAGTGTGACCCCTTGGCCATGCTTTGCAGAGTTCTCTGCTCCTGGTCCACTGAAAGGCTCAATGTCTCTGTCGTGAATACAGATGACGTACTGTGGTTTACCTTGCTCGCTGACTTTCATGGAAAATTTGAAGCTCCAGATGCGCTGTACATCTCTGCAGCCAAATACTTGACTCTGGCTGTGCTTTCAAATGCTTTCAAATGCATCAGTGTTTTCTTTGGTGAGTATTTGGTGGGCAGGGACTTCCCTTCAAGGACTCAGGGACAGCTTTGTCTATTAAAGGTTAACCATTACTATTTCTGTTATAACCCACCAGGAGATCATAACTGCTAATTTCACTTGAGGGTTTATCTCAGCAATTACAATTTAGCAACAGTAAAATGTAAGGATTGTGCAATAAATGAAAATTCCACTAGGTGGCTCCAGTGTTCTTCTAACCAGAAGCAAGCGGTGCTCAATCGGTTATTCTATTGCTTCGCATTCCAAAGGTCAAGCAAAATAGGAAAGAAAGTTTATTGTTATTTAATATCCATTCTAGATTATAGGCGAATACATTAGTATTTGTAGTGACTGGTCAAAGGCTAAGCTTCTCTAGAAGGTTGGGGATTATTTTCTGCCTCTTTTTGACATGGGCTCATGAAGGCTATAATCTTTTAACCTTATCTTTATGGTTAAGAAAACTTATTAATTTATGTATCTAGGACCTTGTAACACACACACCGTTTTCCCACCATTCATTTGGCAATGCCCCTTAAATAAGGATGCAAGCTTCCAAATGAAGGAAGGTATTGTCCTGTGAATAGCAATACAGTTCTCATTTTTTAAATTCTCAGTAATGGTTTTCATTATATTTTCAGTAACCTTATTTAAACATTATCCAGGTTTACTACTTCCTCATAGAATCCTTATTAGGAAAATCTTCTCTTATGGTTTAAAACATAATAATAAATAAAGCTAATTTTAAAAACAGTGATTTAGTCACTTCGGCTCCAAAAATTATTGTAAATTCTTAGCCTCTTGTCTTATTTCCCTGCAATTCCTACAGTTCCGATGTCTTTCTAGTTGACAATTACAATTATCATGAAGTTTCAGACATCTTCCCCCAAAGCAGCCTGGGTAAGTTCCCACAGTGCCAGACACAGTGCTGAATTCTCAGGGCAGGTGACAGCTGTTCCCTTCCCGCCACACTGGAAATGGGGTACAAGGACAGGTAACTCATAGAACACCAGGCAAATATCCATTCACCCTTGAAAAATTTCCAAACCAGAAGACAGGCCAAGGCTGTGTTTGTGAAAGTTGTCTGAGGCAATTAAAATGACGGGTGTTTCTCTTTATTTTAAAAGAAACCATGGCCAAATCTAAAATGAAAGCAACCCAAACTAGAACAGGGACCTTACCTAGCAAACATTGTAACCTTATCATTTGTATCTGCATAATGATCTAAAATTAAAAAGAAAAGTAGCTGCTATAAAAAATACATAATATTATATCATTATATCATTATCATAATATCATTATAATAATGATTAATAATAAAGTAGCTGCTATAAAAAATACAGAATATTATATCATTATATCATTATCATAATATCATTATAATAATACATAATGAATGCAAACTCCAAATACCCTTGAAATGAACCATTTTTATCATAAGAAATTAGAGTTATTTCAATAATAATTACACAAATACACTAAAAACATTTAAATAGCTAAATAATGAACAAGAGTGTAGCTTTCTAAGATGGAAGGAATAATAAACACTACACATTTTCTTTCTTTTTTTTTTAACATTTTCTAAGTGTCATTTACTTACTGTGCCACTTCAATGTTTAAAAATTGAGACCACTGAGGAGATTGTCGTTTTTAATATTTAGTTTTATTTTTAAGGACAAGTTATAATTAACACTTGCTTAAATTAATTCAAGCAACTCCGAAACGTATGAAATGCAAAGTGAAAGCATGTCCTTGCCATTTTCTTGCTGCCTTGAACTTGTTCAATCCAGTTCCCAGAAAAGGGACAGGCTTTTAAAAATAGTTTGGTATGACTATACAAAAGCAATTCATGTAACCAAAACATGTGTGCCCCCATAATATTCTGAAATAAACAACACAAATAAATGAATACAAATAGTTTGGTTCTCTCCTTCCGGTAATTTTAAATGGCTGTTAGCATACACGTATGTGGTACATTGTTTATATATTAGTGCATATATTTTGAGTAAAATGTTAGTATATTTTGGGGATATTTCTTTTTAATAAAAAATAGGAATATAGTGTCTATATGGTTGTAGTTCTTGCTGTTAATCAGTAGGCCAGTGGTTCTCAATGGGCTCCAGGTTCTGGCTAAAATGGAATAAGAGGAACCAGATTTACCCTCCAATCCTGGGCAGCAGAAAAGCCTAGTTAAATACAGGAAACAATGGATTGTAAGCTTAGTTAAATACAGGGGGAAAGCCTAGTTAAATACAGGAAACAATGGATTGTAAGCTTAGTTAAATACGGGGGGAAAGCCTAGTTAAATACAGGAAACAATGGACTGTACCATGCTGGACTTCACAGAATGAGGAGCGTGGTACCTGAAAGACAGGAGCCACGAGATTGCCCTTGGCCAACACCTTGATCTGAGACTTCACTTCCAGTACTGAGAATATAAAGCCCTGTTGCCCAAGCCACAGAGGCTGGGGTACCTGCCAGGACAGCCCTGGAAAACTAATACAAGCAAGTATTCCTTATCATTAAAACCTAACAATATGGTCACAAATTATAATCTTTATGATCTACTAACCTTACATTACAGGGCAAGCTTTTAAACTTCACTGAACCGCCATCCACCCTATAGTGGGAATAAATAATTATTAATGGTTCTGTCTATATCATAGCTTATGGTAGGAATTCACTGATACACATACACATACATGCTAGTACTTTAAAAACAAGAACATTCTGTAAAAGTAAGATAGAGTATTTAAATTAATTTTGATATGATAAGCTGATTTTCTACAAAAATTATTTCATAATTGGAAGCCAATATTATTTCAATGTAACTGTAACTTACTTTGTCATTTCAAATCACATCTTATGAATAAGCCTGACATGAATATGCTAGGCCTCCATTAGAAAGATTAAATATCATTTGGAATATATTTGAAATATCAGTTAGGAATATATTTACTTCACAGAGCAAATTAATGAAGCAAAATTAATGTTAATTAGATTTTTGAACAGAATGGAAAGTATTCTATGATTCACTGCTTTATCTTGCACAATATTCATCATTTTGCTTTCAGCTCTCAGCCAACGAATTGACTCCTTCATTACCAAAGTATTTCATAAATGAAGAATAAAATTTTCCCTATAGCTCACTGTTTCCTTTGAGTGTTTTTGAAAGGTGCTCATCTGTTCATAAAGAAACAAAAAAGTCATTTGATTAAGTTTCAAGCAACAAGAAAGGCCTGGAATGGCTGACAAATGTATGCAAAGGAGAGTGTAAAGAAAAATGCCATCAGCTGACCTATAAAGCAGAGGAGTGTGTCAGATGAAACCAGCTCCAAAGAACCAGCCATTTCTGTTACCCAAATGTGACTGGGTTCATTGATATTCAAGCAGTCCATGTGTTAAAACAGATGAAGGAAAGAAAAAACCATAAAATATCCTCATGTGTACAAGTGAATAGGTCAAAGGCCCTACAGAATAGTCAAAGACATTTCCTCAGAGTTTTTAAATTCAGATTTTATAGATGAAGTAGAAATTTCAGGAACTATTCAAGGGAGAAATGAAAAAGATGAGAACAAGGCAGACATGATAGATCCTTACTCATGAAGTGTCCGTTCTGGTAAGGAGTCACTGACCATAGCAGTTTAGCAGACAGATAATTTCAAGTAAAGGTAAGTGCCGTGTCTAACATTAAACAGGCGGGTGGTCTGGGGTAGGCCTGGAGAGTGATCTCTGGTTGGGTCATCTAGGAAGTTCCCTTTAAGGAGGTCCCATCTGATCTGAGTTCTGAAGGATGAGGGATCCAGCCTACCCGAGATTTCGAGAAAGAACATTGCAGGCAGACGGCTCTGAGATGGGGCACGCATGGCATTTGGAGGGACAGAAAGGTTAGTGTGGCTAGAATTTGTTGAATGTTGAGAAGAAAAGTTCAGAGAAGTAAACAGAAAAATCATACAAGCAGATCCTATATATCAGTTTAAGACCTCCTGTCCTGTAACCCACCCCTGCCCTGCGCTCCATGACCTCTGTTGAATGACCTTCTTGTGTCATCTGTCATTTCCTATCCACTGTCTTCTATTGTTATCTTTTTACATATAAATATTCTATTTTCCCAACCACATTCTAAGTTCCCTAACAGCAAGACTGTGTACTCTTATCATACATCTCACACTACATTATTCATAAGTGTGTGTTTATGTGTGTGTGAATATACAACATGTAGATAATAGACCGGTGATTGTTTACTTACTATGTGACTTCACCAAGTTAATTTCCCAATAAATAGGAGAACTAACTGCTTCTGCTTCATAGGACTAAGCAAGTTAGCAGATTGTACAGCACTTCAAACAGTACCTAACATAAAACTGCTTGTTAATTACCCTTATTATTAGATGCTAATTGATGTTCAGGTGGTTTACAAGACAGCCAAAATTATACACTTTTGGTGATGTTTATTTTCGATAATTCACTGAAAGTACTCAATTTGTACTAATACAGATTGCATACTAATAATTTTGAATCTACATATTTTACTATTAAGCTAGCATATAGAACTTCCCTAACTCACTGGTAAAAGAGTTATTGTACATCTAAACTATAAGGCGACTTTTATAACCAACTGTTTTCAACGAAGTGTCAAGAACACACAATTCTTTTTTTGCTTTGTTTTGTTTTGTTTGCTTTGTTGTTTGTTTTTTGAAGACAAGAGTCTGACTCTGTGGCCTTAGTAAAATGTCATGGCATCATAGCTCACAGCAACCTCAAACTCTTGGGCTCAGGCAATCCTCTTACCTCAGCCTCTGGAGAAGCTGAACTATAGATCCCCGCCATGACACCAAGCTATTTTTTCTATTTTTAGTAGAGATGGGACCTCACTCTGACTCAGGCTGGTCTTGAACTCCTGAGCAATCCACCCACCTCAGTTTCCCACAGTGCTAGGAGTACAAGCATGAGCTACCGTGCCCAGCTACTCACCAAGTACCCCACATGCAAACAATGTATCCAAAGGATGCATTCTAGCATTTTAAATGTATTCCCAATATGGCTCTATTTATCTCCTTGGTAAATTCCCACTCACCTATCAACTAATATTGTATTACTTAACATTTTCTTGGAGTTTTCCTCTCAGTGCGATGTCTTCCATGATTTCGATCACAGTTGGCAGTTATGAAGTGCCGAGTCAGTGTCAGTGTTCACCCAGTGTCCAGGCCAGCACTTGCCTCATCAGTTCTCAAGTCCCACATCAGCTCCAGCTCATGTCTCATTGATTTACTTTCAAGAAAAGCCTTTTGGACCTCTCCTCTTCATCACTTATTTGAATATCTCAGTTCAGGGCCTGGTCTTGCTACGCCACCTGCAGATACCAGGACAGGCCAGGTTGGCAGTATGATCACAGTTCAGGCTTCCGCACATACGTACAGGCAGGGGCCTCCACAGTCCCACGTGTGCAGCAGCTCACCTTAGCCAGCCCCTAACAAAGAGCCAGGGCACCAGCAGGCAGTCAGTAACTCAGACCTGTACTATTCCAATTCAAGATAAACAGTTCATGTCTTTGGCTTTAAAAGAATTATTATCTTTTTTCTTCCTTGTACCTCATTCCTCCACAGAGTAGATTCTGCCAGATCAGGTTTTCTTCTTACAAGTAATTCTTCCTCACTCAACACAGAGTCTTTAGGTTTCTTAGTGTTTTGTTTTGTTTTTTCCTTATCATCCTGTCTCTCTCTACTTGTCCCTAGCATCTCTTTTCTCCAGCCCATACTACACCCTAACACCAGGATGTTTGTTATTCTTTTCTATCTTAGAAAAGAGAGAGTTAACTCCGGAATTTTCTATCAACATTATTTTTGTTGGACAGGAGATAAAAGCCAGTGTAAATTTGTCTATGTTAAGAATCATTTGCTGGAAAAAATCAGCAGTGTTTCTGTGCACTAACAGTGAATGATCTAAAAAAGAAATCAAGAAAATAATACTATCTACAATAGCTACAAAAAAATTAAAATACCTAGAAATAATCAAAAAAGTGAAAAAAGCTTTACACTGAAAACTATTAAAAACAAATGAAAGAAATTGAAAAAGGATACAAATATATGGAAAGATATTCTACGCTAATGGATTGGGAGAATTAATATTGTTAGTGTTCATACTGTCCAAAGCAATCTACAGACTCGATGTGATAGCTATCAAAATATCAAAGACATCCTTCATAGAAAAAGATAAAACAATTCTAAATTTTGTATGGAGCCACAAAAGGTACCAAAAGCCAAAACAATCTTTAAGAAACACTAAGCAAAGTGGAAGCCATTATACTACTAAATACTGCAGAGCTAAAATAGCCAAAAGAGGATGGTATTCACCTAAAAGCAGACACATAAACAAATGGAATAGAATAAAGTACCCACAATTCGTACTTTTATAACCAACTATTTTCAACGAAGTGTCAAGAACACACAATGGGGAAAGGACAGTCTCTTCAATAAATGTTACTGGGATAGATATTTGGATATCCATATGTAGAAGAATGATATTAGATTATGATTTTCATACTATATACAAAATCCATAAGCATAAGATGATATTAAATCCTTATTCTCAAACAATACATAAAGATCAAGTCAAAGTGGATGAAAAACTTCAATACAATACCCCAAACTGTGAAACTACTAAAAGAAAACATTGGGAGAAGTTCCATGACATTGGTCTGGTCAAGGATTTTGGAGGGCATGACTTCAAAAGCACAAGTCACCAAAGCAAAAGTAAATAAATGAGATTCTATCAAAATAAAAAGTATCTTCACAGTAAAGGAAACAATCTCACAAAGAGTGGGAGAAAATATTTTCAAGCTATATATCTGTCAATATTCAAAAATATAAGGAACTAAAAAAAAAAAAAAAAAACCCCTGATTAAAAAATGAGCAAAGGACCTGAATTGGCATTTCTGCAAAGAGCACATAGAAAAGACCAAAAAAATATCTGGGAAGGTGCTCAACATGCTCAACATCACTAACCATCCTGGTAATTCAAATCAAAACCACAAAGAGACTTTACTTCACACCTGTTAGAATGGCTATTATCAAAAAGACAAAAGATAACAAGTGTTGACAAGAGTATGGAGCAAAAGGAACCTTCACATACTGTTCTTAGAAATGTAAACTAATACAGCCATTATGGAAAGTAGTATGGAGATTCCTTTTAAAAAGTAAAATATAGATATTTTATTAAGGATCTTTATACCTGTGTTCTTGAGGGATATGGAACTATATTTTTCGATTTCCTGAAATGTCTTGATTTGGTTTTGGCATTAGGGCATGCTGGCCTCCTGGAATAAGTTAGGATGTATTCCCTCAGCTTCCATTTTTTGGGGGGGGAGCTATGTGTATTATAAAGAATAAGTGTGATTTTTTTTTCTTAAGTATTTGGTAGAAGGCTGGATGTAGCGGTTCATGCCTGTAATTTCAGCACTCTGGGAGGCTGACATGGGTGGATTGCTTGAGCTCAGGAGTTAGAGACCAGCCTGAGCAAGAGTGAGACCCTGTCTCTAAAAAATAGCCAGGCATTGCGGTAGGTACCTATAGTACCAGCTACTTGGGAGGCAAGAGAATCCCGTGAGCCCAAGAGTTGGAAGTGGCTGTGAGCTATGTCTCAAAGTGAGACTCTGTCTCAAAAATAAATAGTAAAACTAGAACTACCATATGATCCAGGAATCTGCATTCTCAGGCTCTCTGCAGCATCTATTCATAATAGACAAGATATGGAACCAACCTAAGTATTTATCACAGATGAATGGATTTTAAAAAGTAAGATATATAGAGAGAGAGACATGCACACACAAACAATGGCATACTATTCATCCATAAAAAATAGAGAAATCCTGTCATTTGCAACAAAATGGATGAGCCTGGAGGATGTTATGTTAAGTGGAATAAGCCAGGCACAGAAAGACAAATACTATATCATCTCACTCCTGTGGACTCTTAAAACATTGATCTCAGAAGTAGAGAGTAAGAATTGTCACTATGAGGGGTAATTGCAAGGAGAGTCTTAAGGACTCTCCTTAAGGACTTAAGGAGATGTTGATCAAAAGATATGAAATTTAAGTTAGGAGAAATAAGTTCAAGAAATCTATTGTACAACATGGTGACTACAGTTAACAATCTATCATCCTTTTGAAAGATGCTAAGAGAGTATGTGAAGGTGTTCTCACCACAGAAATGATACTATGAGGTCATGCACATATTAATTAGCTAGATGTAGTCTTTCACCTTGTACATATACGTCACAACATCATCTTGTACATGATAAATATGTACGATTTTATCTGTCAATTTAAAATAAGTAAATAAACAATAAAATTAACTTTAAAAATAGAAAAGAGACAATTTGTTGGCTTTTATAATTGAAAAATATCTTCAGGTATATCTCCAGGTACTTAAATGATATCATCAGAGTCTGATTGCTCTATGTTACTCTATTTTACTATGTTTTGACTGTTTTCATACATTAAAATATGATACAAAAAAATACAAAATTACTCATTTCAAAGGATAAGAAAGTCAGTGGAATTATACCCAGAAATGGCCCCGATAAAAATATTAGACAAGAGTTTTAAAATAACTATGATTCAATTATTGAAAGATCTAGAAAAGTACACAACTAACCTAAAAATGTGGGAAATTTCAGTAGAGAAAAGGGTATTGTAAAACATCAAATGGGAATTCTACAAAGGGAAAACATGATATCAGTGATGCAGAATTCTTTTAATGGGCTTGTCATCAGACTAGATACAGCAGAAGAACAGATCAGAGAACTTGAAGACAAGACAATAAAAATGATCTAAACTGAAACACAAAAACAGGAGTGAAAAAAAAAAGCACAACAGAACATCCAAAGGCACTGATAAAATATCAAATAGTTTAACATGCAAGGAATGGAATGTCAGAAAAATATGAGAAAGATACACTGAGGAAATATCTAAAGAGGTTATGACTGAGAATTCCTAGGATAAATAAAGGACAGCAGACCAGAGAGTGAAGAAACACAGAGAACACCATGAAGATTAATACAAAGCAAAACACTGCTTCACACATCATAAACAAATTGGTAAAAATCAAAGACAAAATCTTTTAGACAATAACAATAGAAATATTACACACAGAACAACAAAAAGAATTATTACAAACATCTTGATAAAAATCGGTAAGCCAGCACATTGTACCCCATGGTTGCATTAATGTACACAGCTATGATTTAATAAAAAAAAAAAAAAAATATGTAAGCCAAAAAGTCAATCAAATGACATCTTTAAAGTGATGAAAGAAGAAAAAAAAACTGCCAACTCAAAATTTATAACCAGCAAATATGGAGGTGGTCAGAAGGAACCAGGCCTACTGTACTGATATGTACATATGGTACATGTCTGGTCTATGAAAATTAAGTCAACTTAAGGAGGTGGTCAATTATGGAGGTTCTACTAAACTTGTCAAAAAATATAGAAAGACAGAAAAGGAGAGCTGAGAACAAATTGGACAAACAAAAAGAAATAGAAGGTTGATAAACTAAAATATTGATACAATTGATAACTTAAAATATTGGCAATTACATTAAATGTAAATGGCCTAAATACTCTCTTTAAGAGCAGGGCTTGCCATGTTGGATAAAAAAAAATCAGTCTCAATTATATTTGTCTACAAGAAAACCAATTCAACACATAAACACAGATAAATAAAAAATCTGAACTTGGATATATAGCTAAGATTTCTGAGAAAGGTATTAAAGCTTCAGCCTGGTTTCTTGCTGCTTATAGTAAATTGTGAGAGGAAAGACATCAATTGAGGGAAGAATTTTTAAACAAAAAGAAACCGTATGGATGAATTTTAAAATTCTCGGTCTTCTCAAATGGCAAAAATATACAAATAACAGAAATGACTGCTAAAAATTGACATAGACAAAAATCTAAATGTGCTCTATATAATCCTTTGTTAAAAACTCCAAAAGATCTAGGCAGCACCTGTGGCTCAAAGGAGTATATGGGGTTGGGTTCAAACCTGGCCCCAGCCAAAAAAAAAAAAACTGCAAAAAACAAAACAACAAACAAATAAACAAAAAACTCAGAAAGATAAAAAAGCCAGACTTTTTCACAAAATGCCCTTCCATGAAATTAAGGGGTTAAGATTTCTCATAGCTCTTCTCAGTTAAACAAGACAACCTCTAGGAAAGTTAACAATACTGTCCCTCAGCCACTTTAATAAAAGTCAAAAATAGAAAAGGGATTATGACACAAAAAAGATTTATGTGTGTGACTTCTATATATTGCAGTGAATTACTATGACATCCATAGGAGATCCAGAAAGTTCTTGAGAAAAATACATCCACAGAAATATTACCAGCTGGACTAAAAAGGGCAGAGGGAGTATAAAATGAAAGGAAGCTCTTACATCTCCTCAAACTCTACTGTAGGAAACAGGATAATAAAACTATTCGTATTCCCTTTATGAAAAAGAGAGGATGACTCAGAGGGTAGAGACAAGTACCCAGAGAATGGAGCCTAAATATAAGGAGAATTAGACTCAGGCCTTGAAACTTAATGGAGTTTCCTCAGGCAGTTTTGCTCCACTTAATTTTAGCACCACTTTGGACTGGTGGCTCCTTTTATATTCTATTTGTTTTAGATTATTAAGATTTTAAATTTTGAACTGATAGGATTTGGGTCTTTCAGCTGATGCTGTAATAGAATGCAAGCATTGAGAACCTCAGAAAGTGATGACTATGTTTTTCCAGGGGTAAGAGTAGTGAATCATGGAAGCCAGACTCACTGCCAGTGAACTTTAGTGCTTAGTGTCACCATTTTGCTTAGAGTCATTCTTGTGATTCTGATGCATTCTAGGGCAAAAAAGGAGGCTGCCTACCTAATCTAATTTAATGAGGTCTTTCTAAACTGAGAGAGATCTCAGAGAGATTTAAAGCATGAGAGGAATTTGATGCAAAGGAGACTCTCCCTTGATGATGGGAGGGGAATATGAGACAAGGCTTGAGAGTGGCCTCTTAAGGACTGAGAAAGGAACCTAGCAGCCAATAGGCAGCAAGAAAATGGGACTTCAGTCATGCAACCACAAATAACTAAATTTTACCAACAACATGAAAGAGCTTGAAAGCAAATTCTTACAAAGCCTCCAGATGAGAGTCCAACCCAGCTAAAACTTCAATTTGGATTGGTTGAGCACAGAACCCAGCCAAGACCACCTGAACTTCTGACCTACAGAGCTGTGATCTAACTTATGGATATGGCTTTTACGCCACTAAGGATGCAATGACTTTTTATGCAGCAATGTAAAACCAATACAGACCAGGGACCCCAGAATGTTTATACACAGGTGGTGGCAATATAAATCAATATAACTATTCTAGAAAACAATTTGGCATTATCTACGAAAGTTTAAAATGTGTACACTCAATGAACTGGAAATTCAATACCTAGGTACATAACCTGATTGAGTGTTGCTTATGTGGGCCAGGAGCTTATACAAGAATATTCAGTAAAAATGTGAAATTTCAAAGTCCATCAACAATAAAATTAATTGTATATATACCATACAGCAATTAAAATAGACTAGGTTTACACAAAATAAGATTACACACAATAGTATGAATTAACCTTAAGAACATAGTGCAATACAAAAAAGGGGGAGGGGAAATGATACATACAAATATTTCCATTTATAGTAGGTTCATACATTCAAAAATATGCAAAACCTAACTATGTATTTGGAGACATAAGCATATATGGCAAAACTCGTAAGAAAAACAAAACAATAAAAACAAAATTCAGCAAAGTAGTTATTTCTAAGAGACAGGGGAGACTTTTGGATAAGAAAGGCAACAGAGGACATCAGAGATAATAATGTTCTTTTCTTACATTGGTGACAACCACACAGGTGATCATTGTATTACCACCTGTGTACTACTTTTGCCATTCAATGTATATTCTGCAGAGCGGAAACATTGGCATCACCAGGAAATTTTTTTTTAGAAATGCAGAGGCAGGCTACCCACCCCAGACTTCCCGCATCAAAATCTGTACCTTAATAAGATCCCAGGTGATATGTTTGCACATTTAAGTTTTAAAAGCACTTCTGTTAAATTGACATATATTTTGTAAATATTCTTTTGTATCTAATAAAATAATAAAAGTCATTTTAAAGTATTGATTCATGTTTGATATCACATTCTGGTTATATCTGTGGCTGGATCTTTGAAATATGCCACTTCTTGTTCTTACAAGTACCCAATAGACTTACCTATAAACAATGAGCAAAATGATGACCAACAACATATTGCATCTAGATCCCAGTTCAGTATCTTTTATGAAGTAGCCATTTGGCTGGTAACTGACGATTAATTGGCATTTCAGATGCTCCTTCCTTTGGGATACTCTTCGTTTTCTCAACAAAGTAGTCTCTTTTTTTAAGTAGCTTTCTCTTTTAACAAAATACAAATATCAAAATCAATTTACTTAACATTACAATAGACCCTAACTGAGCAGGGATTTTCTTTAAGAATATGACTGATCATTTATACTCTTGTGGTTTCTAAGGAAATTATTTCATCTCAGGGTATCTAAAACAAATTTGGGGCTTAGGCTTTTAGCCATATGCAGTATCAAGATATAGTCTTACCCTCGCCTTAAAAACTGAGCAAACTATGTGATGCAACTGTTTTTAGACACTGTACCACAAACAGCAGAGGGCTGTGATCTCTGACAGAAGGAAAGAAATGAAGTAATTTCTACAATTACTCCAGTTTTCTGCCTTGAGGCAATTTGTGGTCCATCAGCAGAGGTAAGGCTAACCCCAAAAAGCTTAGATTCACTCTCTTATGGGCCCAGAAGACAGATCAGAATTTGGGGGGGGCTAAGGCTGGATATTATAGAGCAAAGATCTTGAAAGTACAGGGCTACTTAGAAAAAAAGAACTCAAAAAAAAAATCTGCATAGTATACATTGAGTACTAGGGTATGCATGAAGGTGGGAAAACTCCACAAGCCAGACAAAGAAAAACCAGGTACTTGTAAGAAGGGCATTTTCCAGAACTTGCATAGGGTGGTAAGACCAGTCAGTGTGGAAAGACCAGTCATATCTCTGACCAGTCGGTGA
Source organism: Arctocebus calabarensis (assembly GCA_963573935.1). Lineage (NCBI taxonomy): Eukaryota > Metazoa > Chordata > Mammalia > Primates > Lorisidae > Arctocebus > Arctocebus calabarensis. The sequence goes on along the minus strand of CAUYON010188998.1, from coordinate 2,437 downwards.
GGAAAGTCCTTTATGATTACCTGGGCATTAAGTGGAAACCCCACAGGGGTCATGCTTTAAAGGTAAGTCTGAACTCTACCTACAGAGATGACTCACTCTGGCAGAGATTTAAAAGCAATCTGAGGTATTCAAATTGATTAACAAATAATTTAGCTTTCTACGAAAACAAAAACCAATACTTTTTAAGACAGTCAAGACCCATACAACCAACAATGTTAGTATTTGCATCCTATTAACAAGTACTGGGAAGGGTGCAACAAAAAGTGACGTATTCCAAGGAGAAAAATTAAGCAGAAATAGATCCAGAACGACAGAGATAATGAAACTAGAAGACAAGCATATTAAAAAAAAAATTATTTATCTCTACATGTGAGTGTTTAAAGGAAAACATGAATGTGATGAGAGAAGTGGAAGATCTTCTTCAGAAAGCCCTAATGGGTCCTACAGATGAACAAAATACAATACCTGACATGAAAACTTGACTGTCTTGATTAAGAGCAATTGTACACTATACCCATTGACCCATGAATGGATTAATAAATTGTGGTACATGTATATCGTGGAATACTATGCAGCCTTAAAGAAAAATGGAGACTTTACCTCTTTTATGTTTACATGGATGGAGCTGGAACATATTCTTCTTAGCAAAGTATCTCAAGAATAGAAGAAAAAGTATCCAACATACTCAGCCCTACTGTGAAGCTAATCTATAGCTTTCATATGAAGGCTAAAACCCAGTTATAGCACAAGAAATGGGGAAAGGGGCAAGGGAGGGAAGGGGATGGGGGAGGATGGGTAGAGGGAGGATGATTGGTGGGATCACACTGACGGTGCATCTTAGAAGGGTACAAGTGAAAATTACTAAATGTAGAATATAAATGTCTTCGTATAGTGATTAAAAGGCCATGAAGGTTATGTTAAATAGTTCAATGAAAATATTTCAGATTGTACATGAAGTCAGCACATTGTGCCCCATGATTGCACCAATGTACACATTACGATTTAATTTAAAAAAAGAGCAATTGTACACTATAAAAGAAGAAGTCTGTGAACTTAAAGACATAACAAAAGAGTCATCGAAAATGAAATATGTAGAAAATAGGAATGGTGCAAAATTAATAGAGCTGAAATGACCTATGAAATAATATCAAACAGTCAAACATATGTATTATATTTAGAGAAAATATATGTATGTGAAAAATGATTGGGGGAAATATTCTGAAAACAGAATAGCCACCAAATTTTCTAAATTTGATATGAAATCTGAAAATCCATAGGCCCAAAGCAGGATAAAGACACACACATATACATCTCACACGCAATCATGTATTATGTGTAGCATAATTAACTTACTAAAAATCAGACAAGCAATTCTGCAGGCTCCTTGTCATAAGCTATAGAAACCAAAAGACAATGAAATAGCATCTTCAAAATACTGAATGAAAAAACTATTCATTTACCCTTAAAAAATAAAAATAGGATTAAAAATTTTAGGCAAACAAAATCTAAGATAATTCTTTGCCAGCACATGTACACTATAGGAAATGTTAAAGGAAGTTCTTCTGCTAGAAAGAAACTCAAATCTATACATAGAAATGAAGGGATGTAACTGGTAAATATAAGGGTAAATGTAAAATGCTTTTTCTCATTTTAAAAATTTACTTAAATAACACTTGGCTATTTAAAGCAAAAATAATAACAACATATCATGGGGTATTTCAAATCATACATAGAAGAGAAATGTGTGATCACAATAGCAAGAAAAATGGGGGATATTGTAAAGATCATGCTTTACATTAATTGGTATATTACCACATATTGAAGATAGACTGTGATAAACTAAAAATTCATACTCTAAATCTTGAGGCAAGAACTGAAAACAAGAAAGTAAATAAACCAAAATGATATAGTTATCAAGCCAATAGTGCAGATAAAATGGACTACTAAACAATCCAAAAGAGAGCAGAAACTGAGCGAAAAAGGAACAGAAATAGGAGGGATAAATAGAAAACAAATAGTAAGGTTTAAATAGATTTAACTAGATTTAAATTCAACCATATCTATAACTACATAAAATATCAATTAAGAGACAAAAATTAGATTAAAAAATTATAAAGCAATACTCAACTTTATGTCATCTATTTAAAAATCTAATTATAAAAACATGGATTAAAACAAACTGGACCAGGGCGGCTCCTGTGGCTCAGCGAGCAGGGCGCCGGCCCCATATACCGAAGGTGGCGGGTTCAAGCCCGGCCTCGGCCGAACTGCAAAACAAAAAAATAGCCGGGCTCTGTGGTGGGCGCCTGTAGTCCCAGCTACTAGGGAGGCTGAGGCAAGAGAATCGCTTAAGCCCAAGAGCTGGAGGTTGCTGTGAGCAGTGTGACGCCACGGCACTCTACCCAGGGTGATAAAGTGAGACTCTGTCTCTACAAAA
>CAUYON010188995.1:0-20803 GCA_963573935.1 Arctocebus calabarensis | reverse complement strand
TAGTCCCAGCTACTTGGGAGGCTGAGGCAAGAGAATCGCCTAAGCCCAGGAGTTGGAGGTTGCTGTGAGCTGTGTGACACCACAGCACTCTACCGAGGGCGAGAAAGTGAGATTCTTTTTCTACAAAAAAAAAAAAAAAAGGGTCCTGTAACTATGATATGCCATTCACAGAAATAGTCTGCAGTCATTTTAGAATCTCAAATCAGAAGAACAAACAGGATCAGCATCATTCCTCATCCACTCCTTTTTCTTTGATTGGATACAAATTTTAGCAAGAGCATTTCAAATTGGTTTTGGAACCAATACTTCCGGAGCTCATGGTTTCTTAGAATTATGAAAAGAAAGACAAAATGTTAATATTAGTATCATAAGAGTGGTATCTCCTGTATAGTATTTATGGATATATATTTATATTGGTATATGTTCTATTTGTATGCACATACATACATATATACATACACACACTAATTGGGGAGAAACTATCCATTCCAAAGGTGAATAACTTTCTAAGAATGATGTTACTCTGTATTTGCAGGTATCAAAACTAAGCTGGATTGAGAAAAAAATGGCCGCTACTCTATTTGGAAAAATACCATCTTCAACTGTACAAGAGGCTTTGAAAAATTTCCTTAAGGTACATTTTGTCTATTTGTGATTTTGGTGTTCAACAAGCTACCATCTGGACCTGTCCCTGGTACCCTTGTTACCCAGAAAGTCTTTTCCCCTTGAGAAGCCCATTTGTAATCCTACTTTTAGCATGTTCTATTTTAAGTCTCTTATAATTCAAATGTTGTTTGTTTTTGAAACAGTCTCACTCTGTTGCTCTGTTGCAGCTAGAGGGCAGGGCACCATCATCATATTAATAGCGCGCTGAAACCTCAAACTCCTGTATCTTCTCACCACAGCCTTCCAAGGAGCTGGGACCACAGGTGCCCACCACCATGCCCGGCTAATTTTTCCAGTTTTTGTAGAAATAGGGTCTTGCTCTCCCTCAGGCTAGTTTCAAACTGACCTCAAATGATCCTCTCACCTTGCCTCCCAGAGTACAGGATTATAGGGGTGAGCTACCACACCAGGCCACCAGTTATGTTTTTTTTTTAAATACATGTATTTTATTATTCTTCATTACATTATTCCTCCCCCCAACCCCCCAGTGGTAAGACAGAATTTATTTACAGAAAAGAATACAGAAAACACTAAAGCTCCTGGTAGAGGGAGAGAATTCAAGTGGGGAGAGAGAAGCTCTCTCCATTTCTCTCCCAGTCTTTCCCCGTCTCCTCCTTTAGGCCTTTAGTCTCAGGGTGTATATAGGTGTATGGGTTCCTTGGCCAGGAAACGAATGAATACAGTCCCTTCCGCCGGGGGCAAGGTGAATGAATGTATCAATGAATGGATACAGTCCATTCATAGAAATAAGGCCTAGGAAATGCACAAGAAATTGACCTAGGCATAGGAAAGACACACCAGTTATGTTTTAAATGTAAACATCTTAGAGTAGCTGCTATACCCTTGGTCCTAGGAATAGTCACCTACTTTAAAAAAATAACTCAGCAGCCTAGATGAAAGTTTCAATACAGCAGCCCTTGTTACAAATCCAAGAGTAGTTTTCCAAATCACGTGAGCATGTGCAGAAAACAGTTGCGCTCTGATTGTTAGACTTGGTCCAGTTACTCCTGGTTAGCCTAACAGAGAGCTTGTTTAATCTTCACTGAGAAAGAGATGCGAAAAGGAAGAGTTACCTTAAAAGCCACCTCCCAAATTACAGACACTTTTATGGAGAATTTTGGGGGCATGAGAGCAAATCAGTATTTTCATTCCTGTCTTAAAACATATAATTGCTGTACTAATTCACCTCTGAATAGTAGAAAGTATGTAGGCACACATGTAAATGTATAATAGATCATATATCCACCCATATAATCAACTTCCTGTTCAGCTAACCCTTTCATCTTTCTCTGGACCAATTACAAAATCTTACAGTTACTAAATGTGTTTTCCTTTTCAGCCTACTTATTTCAGGTTTATAAAAAGACAGAGAAAATCAGGCTCTGAACTGTGTTGTCTGACATCTTGTACATGTTTGTGTTATATTTGTGTTGTGTTTCAGGATTGGATTTTGTAGAACTGAGAGGGGATTTAGAAATCAAAAGATCAAAATTGGAGAATAGATTACTTTTCACTTTCCATCTCTGAACCGTGACCAGTGGCTGCCTAGAGAGCTGTATAAAAACTTAAGTATTCTGAAATCAAGCACAAGCCCTACAGAAAAAAGTACATGAAGTAAAAACACAGGGGCCACACATTTTTTTATTTAATATGACCTTTTTTGTTGTATAAAAAAGAAATTAAGATCTCAGGAACTTAATTTAATTTTACACAATGGCAATCAAAGCTTTGATTTAAGATAAGAGTGAAGCCTAAGACTGCGATCACCCCAATTTCTTCACCTTTTTTCTACCACTGACCATTAGTTCTCTCATTTTAAATTTTATAAGAATATGGATCATGGTATCTTTAATGCAAAATATCTCTATAAAAAGTAAAGTGAATTCGCAAAAATGTTATCTGAACTTGAAACTTATTTCATCACAATGGCAAAGTTATAATTGGAGATTAAGTTTTCAGAATACTATAAAAGTACCTGAAATAAAACACAAATAAAATCAAAAGTGGTAAATGGGCTGCGTAGATGGCTCATTGATTGTCCCAGCTGCTCAGTAGGCTGAAATGGGAGGATCCTTTAAAGCCAAGAGTTTGAGACCAGACTGGGCAACATAGCAAGACCCTGTCTCAAAAAAAAAAAATGGTAAGCATGGCAATAATATAGATGTAAGTAGTGCAAATTCTTGAACCAGACTACCTGGTTAAATCCCAGCTCTATCAGTTACCAGCTGACTAACATTGGACAAGTTTTTTAATCTCTCTCTCAATTTAATAAATAACATAGAGATGACAGTATCTACCTCATAGAGGAATTATGAGGATTATATACGTTAAGACAAGTAAATCTCTTAGCATGTCTAACACCTACTAAGCCGCCAATAAAACTTCACAGAATTTGAACTCGATTCACTTAACAAACAGGAAGTATAGAAATGGAAATGATTAGAGAAGAGAGAAGAAACAGAAGAATCAGAATCTATCCGCACTGTGGATGCCTCTACAGGATGTTCAGGATGTACAGGCCAGGGCCGAATGGGACAACTTCCTTTAACTGTTTACAGCTTTACTGTCTTTCTAGCAGGTTCCATTCCAGGTCCAGACACCATTCACCTACTTGGTCTTAAAGACTTCCACCAAGTCTTCCTCTATTCCCCTAGGAAATTTTGTCTTCCTCTTCCTGGAACCTTAGCTGGTTTATTCTGTACAGAATAAAATGTCTCGTACCAAGGATGTTCTCTCTTAGATGTTAGAACACTCCTCAGAACCCTAACTTGGATTCCCCTTCATTGCTATCTATCTTTAAAAAATCTAAATCCTTTGACTCAGCAATTCAACCACTAGGAATCTTTTCTACAAACAAAAGTGCACATGTACCCAAGCATATAAAGGAGCAAGTCTATTCACTGATCATTATTAGTAATAGTAAAAATTAAGAATAAATCAAAATGACCAGTGAGGACTATTTAATTTAACTATGGTATGTCTCTAATATGAAGTGAAGCTCTTAGGAACAATGAGATCGATGTATGTCTGCCAATAGGAATATATGTTTGTGATACCTTGTTTAAAAAAAAATTGGACCAATATGTCCCCTTTTAATTTTTTTTTAACAAAAACAGTTATTTATTTTTTTATTTGTCTTGGCAAAAATTCTGGTAGAAGGCATGTCAAACTTTTGATAGTGGTTACCTTAGGGAATAAGATGGAAATTGAAAATAAAATTATATGCATCTTACAAGGGCACAGGCAAAACTTATTAAAGGCAGAATACGAGTGTCTTCATACAATAACTAAGAAAATGCCATGAAGGCTATGTTAAACACTCTGATGAAAACATTTCAGATTGTATATGAAACCAGCACATTGTACCCCTTGATTGCACTAATGTATGCAGCTATGATTTAATTCAAAAAAAAGAAAAGAAAATTATAAAGGAGAGACATCTACCTTTTAATTTTGGAAATGTCTAGATGGTTTGTGTTTTGTAAAAACAGCACATTTTTATAAATTTTTTAAAATGTCCCTTTTCTCTTGGGTTCTGCATCCCTCTGAGTAGGGAAGTGGGGTCATTACCTGCCTAGACCTTCACAACAGCAAAAGCTGGCTTTGAAGCAAAGGTTGACTTAAGTTCTAAGAAGAGCTCCCTAATAGCAATACCATCTACATGAAAGAATTCTCACTTCCTAGAGATAAAACTGGTTCCTAAAATATTAGTATTTGAAGAGAAATGTACCTTTGTAATACCCACATATGTCTACTTGGGCCAGCTGTTTCAAGGATCTGTCTTTCCTTTAAAAGCACCTGATGTGACGGACTTCAGATATCATTTTACTCCTAAAGAATGTGTTGAATTCATAAGAAATCAAATATTAATCTAGTCGGAGACGCTCGCCATGGAGTACCACTCACGCTGTACTCCCATTTTCTAAACAGACTGTGAAATGTGTGGGACTTGTCTGGGGGAGAGGGTATCACCAGTTGCTTTTGTTCTTGAAAGGAAAAAACAGAAAAGTTACAGAAAGAGAAGTGAGGAAAATGATTATGTTAAAGGAATCTCAAAACCTTGAAGCATCTCATTGCTTTGCTTTATGTGGATAGTAACCTATTTTGTTTTAACGGATAAATAAATGCAAAAGCCATGTCTCTACCCAGCAGATACTGACATAGATAAAATGATTCCAGTGTGAAACAGCCAACCTAAATTCTCAGGGAAGTTTGGTCAATAATATCTGATTTATTGAATGACACTCTCTTCCCTTGTAGTTACTGTTACTGTTTTAACATCGTCCTGTTATTCTCCTGCCTCTTCTCTTACATCAGGCTGAAGACCTACACCCTGGTTATTCTAATGCCAATTACCTGTTCTTGGCAAAGGTAATGAAAACGACTCTTTTAAGATCACGGTGAATCCATTACATAAAAGTGTGATTACCTTTAACATGGGTTATTTTTCATTTCCAGTGTTGTGTTGATCTGGACGATAAGCAGAATGCTTTGAAGTATTGTGACTTAGCATTGCTGCTTCCTAGTGTTACCAAAGAGGTAAGTCCAGTCCATGGCAAGGAGCAGCGTTGTCTTTTTACTACTGTTCAAGCTCAAACTGTGAATAACTGGCTTAGATACACTTAGAATTTTCTTTCCTTATTAGATTTTACTTATTTTTATTTTTTCCAGATGTACTAAGGTAAAATTGACAAATAAAAGCTGTGTATAAGTAAGGTGCACAGCAGGATGTTTTGCTAATACATACACATTGTGAAATGACTGCCATGATCAACTTAATCAACATGACATCGCCTTCGCTAAGCAGATTTCAAGTATACTGTACAATATACTATAGTCACATTGCTGTCCTTTAGATCTCCAGAACTAATTCTTCCTATGTCGTTGAAACTTTGTATCCTTGATCAAAATCTCCCCATTTCTTTAACCCTCCTAGCCCTGGCAGCCACCATTCTACTCAATGTTTCTGTGTGGCGTTTTCTTTTATGGTAAAACATTTTGACTTGGATTTTACATTACTGTGGAGTTTTAAAAATGTGCTGCATCTCTGTAAGATAACCTGGCACCAAGAAGTTCCCTGGACTTTTTAAGGAACACATAACCATGGGCCAGCAGCTAAACATCCTGATGCCCATTAGATTTAAGGCAGGAGAGAATGGAGCAAGCACCCCGCGAAGGAGGGGGGATGGCATAATTCTGGGGAGCTGGTGATTAAATTCTGTAGGCAGCAAATAAGGTAGACAGGTTGTTTAGCTTAGAGCAAGGCACTCACCCTTCTTAGTCCTCAGTTTACAGCAGGGCGGTGTTAGCCAAGGCTGTAAAAAAGATTAACAGTGTATTTTACCATTTTATTTGTTTTGGGACTCCTGTCATTAATGAAAAAGAAACTATTGCATTGCCTCTTACCCTTTTATTCAATTAATTCAGGATTCTGGATTTGCCATAAATTCCAGGCATTCCACAGAGTTAACAATTCAATCTGTGTTCCTGTGAGCCATTGGCTAGTATTGTAAGAACAAAAAGAAATAAGTAAATGTTTGCCTGCTCCCTTCTGATCCCACCAAACCATCAGCCTCACAATCATCTCCGAAAGGAAATGCCTCAGCAAGAGCACTCCTCTTTCTCTGTATGGGAGCAGTGTAGGCTCCAATATTAGGTGTGATCTGGAATATAAACTAGGGTGACATTCCTGTCACCCTCCAGGAGCTTATAGCCTAGAAGAGGATGAATGATGTGTATCCAGCACAGGACAGAAAGTGTGAAGTGCTGAGAGAAGTATGAATACTTGGTTATGCAAATTTTGAAAAGGGAGAAATTGTTTTCACCTACAAGAGGAAGACTTTGAACAAGCTGTACAGTGCCGAGGTGTGGGCACCTACACTGCAGGTGGTAAAGTGAGAAAGCAAAGATTTGCTCCAGTGCAGGGCAGTCATGGGGCATGAGGCTGAAAAGCGAAGTAAAACAAAAGCTGCCAAGGAATTTAGGGTTCGGGGTGCCTGTGTCTAAAGAGAGGGCTGTTCTGGCCCCACTGGGTCTCTTCCTCAACCACAGGAGCAAGGTCTTGGGCTGCTCATCCGTATCCTCCATGGGTTTGGAATTTCCCAGAGTTGATTGTCGCAACTCTGTCAAATTCCTCGGTTGATCCCACCAGTTATAATAGGAAGTGCGAAATAGCACAGTCTTAACACTGCATAGCAGCAGTCTTTCTCCAAAACATGAAAGGTTAGTGTAATTTTTTTCAGCAGAAAGCAACTCTTGTTCCTCTGGTTGCTTGTCTCGTGTTGGTGACGGGGACCCTACTGTCACTCACATCTCTGCTAAATGATGTCAGTTTGGGTTACATGCAGTCATTTTAATCTTAGCGTCTGTGCTTTCTTATTAGAATCTAAGATTAGAATACACTATGATAATAAGGTATAATACCTACTTTGACGTGGAATGTTTCTGAACAAAATTTAGAGCTCTCATAGGAGGGCTAAATATTGATGAGCCTCAGCGTTTGGTCCTTAATCCATAAGTCTCTTGTCTAAACCGCTCCTCCATGGCGTCAACTCCTACCTACCACCAGGGTCCTCACATTTATTTCTCTGGACCTGTCTTCGGAGCTTCAGACCTGATTCCCTAACTTCCTCCTTACCATCTCCACTTGGAGGGCTTGGAGACATCTCAGAAACACTAGACTCATCTTCAGGCCTTCAGATCTGCTCTTCCTCCCTCCACCCCCTTCGTGGGTGGCACCTCCCTCTACACACCTGGGGAGCTTGGAAATCACTTTTGACATCTCCTTTTCCTGCAGTTCCCCGAACCTAGACATCTACCCAGTCAGCGAGTTCTCAGATTTCTCCTGCTAAGACCTGCCTTGAACCACCACCCCCTGCTCACTCGCTGCTACTCAGAGCAGGGCACTGCCCACGTTTCCCTGGACTGCAGACTCTGAGAGCCTCCCCCACATCTTCCCACAGCTTCCTGCTCTCCCTCCAGGCCACTCGTGGCATCCGATAGCAGGCAAAGCAACAGATTCAACATAAATGTGTGTCAACATATCACTTCCTTGCTTGACACCCTTTGCTGTTAGGATGAAGTTCAAAATGCTTAGCATGTCCCTCGAGGCTCAGATCGGCTCCTACCGATATCTTAAGCTTCTTTTTCCCCACCCTCCCCTCCTCTGCACCATGTTCCTCCCTGCTCTGCACCCTAAGAACACACTCTGCCTTCTTCCTGAACACCCCCCACCCCTGTCCCTGGCTTCCTTCCTCCTTCTCCTTCAAGCCTCACCATGACTGCCCTTTCTTCAGGGGAGACCTCCAGACACTGTGGGCCAGAAAGCCCCGTAAGACTTTTCTTCCCGTTAGCACAGTTGTGATTATATAGTTATTGGTGTGATTGTTCTGTGAACAGCTGAATCTCCGAATGTTGTGTGTGGTTAGTCCATGAATCATTGTTCCATAAAGGAGCAACCAGATCTGTTTCGGTTACCACTCTGCTCAGCACCAACTACACTGCTTAGCCCAGGCGTCTTCAAACTTTTTAAACAGGAGGCCAATTCACTGTCCCTCAGACCGTTGGAGGGCCAGACTATAGTTTAAAAAAAATAGAAAGAAAAACTCTGACTCGGCGCCTGTGTCTCAAAAGGCTAAGGCGCCAGCCACGTACACAAGAGCTGGCGGGTTCAAATCCGGCCTGGGCCTGCCAAACAACAATGATGGCTGGCCGGGCGTTGTGGTGGACACCTGTGGTCCCAGCTACTTGGGAGGCGGAGGCAGGAGACTCGCTTGAGCCCAGGAATTGGAGGTTGCAGTGAGCTGTGATGCCACGGCACTCTACCCAGGGCGACAGCTTGAGGCTCTGTCTCAAAAAAACTATGAACAAATTCCTATGCCAACTGTGCAAACTGCACATATCTGATTTTGAAGCAAAAAACAAAATGGGAACAAATACAATTCACACCAATTCATGTGGCCCACGGGCCATAGTTTGAGGACCCCTGGCTTAGCACATACAAGCACCCAGCAAGTATTGGTATAAAGAGTCAGAACTCTAGTACCATACAAATAAAAATAATAATGTGAATAGTCACAATAAAGAGGAGAGATGGTTGATCTGAGGAAGCTGGACACAAGGAATTTCTGTAAGGAGCACTTATTTCCCACATGCCTTTTTTTCTCAGTGATATCTCCATTTGTATTCTCTTTTTTTGACAGAATCTCACTCAATTGCCCAGGCTAAATTGCTGTGGCATCACTCACGCTCACAGCAACCTCAAACTCCTGGGCTCAAGCGATCCTCTTGCCTCAGCCTCCCAAGTAGCTGGGACTACAGGTGCCCACCACCACACCCAGCTAATTTTTTTTTTTTTTAACAGAGACAGGGGTTTTGCTCTTGCTCAGACTGGTCCAAACCCCTGAGCTCAAGCAATCCTCCCGCCTCGGCCTCCTTAGAGTGCTAGGATTACAGATGTGAGCCACCACGCCCAGCCTCCATCTGTGTTCTTAGCAATGTCTTTTTTTAGAGTACTAATGTGTTGTTAATATTTCAATTTCTTCTTCAATGACAGAATGGGATCCACTGAGTTCCCCCATCTCTATCAAACGTTTTGCGTTTGAAATATTCCCTCATTTTAGTGATTTGACTCACCTGTTTATTCCTTACCAAATTCCTTATGGCATTTGTACCACCTTCTGTCCCCTCTCTGGGAAGTCTAAGCGCATCACTCCGCTACGAGATTGATATTGGGAGTGTCAGCTAATTGCTCTCATGAGCCCAGATTCATGGGTATAAGCAGGTTTATATTCTCAGAATTTGAAACTACAGTATTTTTGTTATTCATGTGGACTTTTCCTGACCCTGGGAAAGTAACCTCAGATCCCAAGAAACATTCATTATTCTTTTAAATGAAAGGGATTCCTGTGTCTAAGGCAGTGCAAGAATGATTGCTGAATGAAGTAATGACTTCACTGGCAGCCTGAACGTTGTTTGCCTGGAGGTAGTTTTTAAAGTTCATTGACTTGGAGTCTACTGAGAAAGCTCAAATATAAAAAGTATTGTGTAATGTTTTTCTTTATAGTAAGGGTTGTGTGAATCTGATTTTAAAAATATCCTATACTTTAAAATGGCTGTAACATTTTCAAGTGGCATTAATCATCCTTCTAAGACAGACAAATTGTTATAGAATAGTAAATGCAATGTACGGAAACAACGATAGGAAGAAGTGGATTCTAGGAGTTCTAAGAGTTAAGAATATAGCTTCATATTTAGCAAATAGTACAGTTGTCTTTGAAGTTGCTTGTTGACTAAAGTTCTAACCTGCACTTCCAGCCTGTTTTATAGGTTGGGAAGCATCACTGTCATGGGAAACTCTTTTTAGTCATAAAATCCTAATCCTGCCTTAAATGTTATATCTTAATTAAGTCATTAATTTTTCAAGTAGGTTTATAAAAAAGAATTTGCCCATATATGTTCACCCTCGGCCTTCCTATGATAAGATTGCGACAGCTTAGAACGATGGAGTCACTTACTAAAATCCAGTAATACATAGTATTGTATCACTTGTTAGAAATTCCTATCTGCCTGTTTCTTTCTAGTTAGAATTTATATCTTGTAGATTAACTCATCTAGGCTATGCATGCCTGGAGAATATATTCTACCTAGTACATTATTTTTAAATACTAATAAGGCCACTTTCTAAACAAACATTGTAGGTTGCAGGCAGGGAGCATTCCTCTGCTTACAACCTCCTACTTCTAACTTTTTGGGCTCTTACCTTCTAATCATTTGCATTGAAAACGTGTTATTTAAAAAAAAAAAAAAAAAGAAAAGAAAATTTCTTAAGATTTCCCAATATTTAATGACCACGGTTGTTTTCTCCAAATTGATCATAAAAACACCCTAAAGAAGTTTCTTAGACTTCCTTTTATTTATTTATCTTCTTAAATAACTGGTGATATAGCATCCGTTTGAGATCAGCCATTCTTAACCACTACCCAGTCTGGTAAAGTTGATGTTTGATAATCATGACCCAAATTTTAGGAACATAATAACAGTTTAATGTAATCAATGCTCTTTCTTATTTATCTAATAAGATAAATAAGACTAATAAATAAGACTAAGTCTAATAAGACTTATCTAAAGTCTTTAACAGAGAGCATTGATACATTTTGGTAAAACATACTTGTACCACATTTTCAGATGAAATCAATTTATATTTCTGAATGTGCATGTGTAAGTGAATGAAAGAGAGAGATTATCTTTATTCATTTATATTACAAATATGGGAATATACTCTGCTAGAGGATTGGGATACAAAGAGAAAATAACAGACATCATCTCTGCCGCCATGAAGTCTGTGGTCTAGTGAGGAAGGGAGGCAGGCACTGAACAAGTCAGAACAATAAAATGTGATGAGTGGTGTGGAAATGAAAGCACAAAGATTTACGAGAAAATGCAACCAGTACTGTAACCTGTGCCAGGGGCTCCGAAAGGCCTTCCTGAGGTTTTGCTATGTAATCTGAGATTTTAAGGAAATAAGAATTTAAATCTAGTGATTTAAATCTTTAAGTAAGACTTGCTTGGAGTGGGGAGAGCTTTTAAACATACAGAGTCCTGGTCTTTTTCTGGAGAGAGAAAAGCTCTGAGCTCCAGAGTATAGTGACACCGACCTCAATATCAACATGGTCCCTTCAAGTCTCTGTCTGTTTGCGTTCTGTTTTGCTGGCTTAGTGCTCAGATTGTCCCTGGATGAGATATGGAAAAAGACAGGTGGTGGCTAAATTTTGGACAGTGCAACATGAAATTGTGACCATTGAGAATGTGGTGTGGAGTCACTTCAGAAAAGTGGACTCTGCGGGACTCATCACTGGGGAACATCAGTCATGTGGTGTCCCTGAGGGTATCACTCTGAAAATAAGATGTGACTTCCCAATTGATGCAAGGAAAGGCACTATGCAGGGAAGGAGGATTATGTCCCCAAAGCTGAAGTCAGGACAAACAGGAAGGGCTTCAGAATAAAGAACTTCCATGCGGAATATCAACAGGATGGAACCATCTCACAGCATGTCAGCCCCACGGTTCATGAGGGAGAACCCTGTTCCTTCGTGTTAGAATTGGCCTGGGAATGGGCTGAGTTAGGAATGCAGCTCAGTCATGTGACTTAAATTTCAGGTTAGAGAAAGTGTGCTATCACAGCTCACGGGTTTCAATAGCTTGGATTTGGGGAGCAAAGGAATTACCTGCCCCGAAAACCATAACCTAACTTCTCGTAAGTGGCCAATTGAATAAATATAACCAGTATACAAAGTTTGGGACACATAAAAAAGATCTCAATATTAATCAGCTAGCTATGCAGCTGACCTGCTACAAAGGAGGAAACTCACGTGAAGGAGAGTAGCACACACCACGTGAATGCTTCAACTGGACACTGTCACTGAATGTTTGGCATGGAATTCATATGTAGAAAAATGAATTGATGACTAAATGTGAGCAAACTTTTAACAGCTTTATCTCCTCAGTAGCAAGAGGAGGAACTGCAGATATAAGTAATATAAGGAAGGTGTTACTCCCAGTTCACTATAGACTCAACATGTATCAACTCACAGTAGAGAGAAACCCAGCAAATGTAATGAATGTGAGAAATCCTTCAGCCAGAGCACTAACCTTCATTCATACCAGAGAACTCACACAAGAGAGAAAATTTCATAGTCAATGTGGAAATGCTGTCAGTAGCCATTTATTCTTTAAACAACACAAGTGAGTTAACACTAGAGGGAAAGCACATGAATGTGATCCATGTGGGAAAGCCATCAGTCAAGGCCATAAAGAGACGGAGCACACTGGAGAGAAGCCCTACTGATGAAAGGAATATTGAAGAGCCTCAGCCTTTATAGACACCAGAGAGCTCCCATGGCCTTCAAGCAAAGCTCAAGCCTTGAAATGCAGAAAAAAAAAAAAAAAAAATAGAGTCAAACAGGAAAAAAATGGCAAGTGTTTACCAGGAAAAAGAAGCCTATTATAAAATCTCAGATAATTCATACTAGAGAAGCACTGCAGTGAAATAAACACAAGAAGGCTATTACAGAGTAGCTCTGCAGGACATGTGAGGATTCACACTTGTGATAGAGTCTTCAGTGATTAATGCATAAGTCATCCTTTCAAATTCTCACACTGGAAAGATTCCCAGGCCTCAAGTCAATGTACAAATGCCTTCGCCTGAAGTTTACGTAATTCATACTGGGGAAAAAACTCTATCAAGAACCCTTTAGTGCACAATTCAACTTGTATTTTTTTATTTATTATCATTATCATTTTTTTTTTTTTTGGAGACAGAGTCTCACTATGTCACCCTGCATAGAGTGCCCTGGCATCATAATTCACAGCAACCTCAAACTCTTGGGCTTAAGCAATTCTCTTGCCTCACCCTCCCAAGTAGCTGGTACTACAAGTGCCCACCACAATGCCCAACTATTTTTTGGTTGCAGTTTTCATTGTTGTTTAGCAATGGTCTGAGTTCAAACCCACCAAACTGGGTGTATGTGGCTGGTGCCCAACCTACTGAGTTACAAATGCCGCCACAATTCAACTTTTAATTTAGATTTTTATCCAATGACATATTACTGAAAACATGTAGCATAAAAATGTTGAACTGTGATGCTTTCTTGGAAATACTGAATATAGAGTTTAGTAATACTTAACAAGCAATGAGATAAAACCCCTCTTTACTAGATTAGTCCTAGTGAATATGTAGGCAGTAAAAGTTGATGAAAATGTAATCCATCGATATTTATCTTTCAAAAAAACCAAAATATTATGCTGAGTAATTGGGCCATTTTTTCTTTAATGCTCCATCACTTTTATTATTTGATAAGTTTCTATTTTTCATAAAACACTAACCATATATACAAAGATTTTTGATCAAAAAATAACATCAAATGTAACTAAAAAATGTGGAACACAAGATAATGTGTTCTAACTATTGTTATTAGTGTTGAAATATCTACATGGCAAGGATGAATGAAAACATGAACAAATGTTCATGACAATATGAAATACCCCAGAGAATGCTGGAAGCAGGTAGTACCCAGACCCGTACATTATGGAATACTAGAAAACAGGCAAATGCCTAGAAGTGAGAAATAGAATACATAAAACCACTGAATCAGGTATACAATGTAACTGACACATTGAGTACTAGTGGGAGAGAAGACATGAGAGCTTTATATACCTTTTGATTTTTTTAACTTTATTTCAGGTTAATGTGAAGGTACAAACAACCACATCACAATATTTTAATTTGTTAGGTAAAGTCCCTCTGGAGTTGTGTCCCGCACTCAAAAGGTGTGCTGTACACCCCACACTGTGCACATTAAGTGCCCAAATGCCCCCTTGCCCCCTTCCCCGAGCTTGAATGGAGATGAGTTTTTCTCTTAAATGAGCATGAATTAGAGGGTCTACTGGCTTCATATTAGTATTGAGTATGTTGTATATTTGCTTTTCCATTCTTGTGATACTTTACTAAGAAGAATGATTCAACTCTATCCAGGTTAATACAAAAGATGTAAAGTCACTATCTTTTCTATGGCCGAATAGTATTCCATGGTATATATATAGCACAGTTTGTTAATCTATTCCTATCTTAGAAGAAAGTGTGGGAAATCTCTTGAGATGCCGGTCTAGGAAAAGATTTTATGGAGAAGACTTCAATGGCAATTGCAACAACAACCAAAATAAACAAATGGGACTTAGTTAAACTGAAAAGCTTCTGCACAGCTAAGAACACAACAATCAAAGCAAATAGACCACCTTCAGAATACGAAAAGATATTTGCATGTTATGAATCTGACAAAGGTTTGATAACCAGGATCTATAGAGAACTCAAATTAATCAACAAAAACAACAAAAAGAGCAAACAATTCCATCTATCACTGGGCAAGAGACATGAACAGAACCTTCTCTGAGGATGACAGACGAATGACTAACAAACATAAAAAAAAACTCATCATCTCTAATCATCAGAGAAATGCAAATCAAAACCACCCTGAGATATCAGCTAACCCCAGTAAGATTGGCCCACATCACAAAATCTCAAAGTTGCAGATACTGGCACGGATGCAGACAGAGGGGAACACTTTTACATTGTTGGTGGGACTGCAAAGTAATCTAGCCTCTTTGGAAAGAAGTATGGAGAATCCTCCAAGAACTCAAATTAGATCTCCCATTTGACCTAACAATCCCAACTACTAGGCATCTACTCAGAAGAAAAAAAATCCTTTTATGAAAAAGACATTTGCAAAATTGTTTATCACAGCTCGATTTGCAATCGCCAAGGTATGGAAACAATATGCCTTTTTCTTAAATCAAAGGGAAAAACCATTGGAGGCTCTAAAGCAATAGGTAACACAGTGAGGTTGTGAGAAGGGAATAGTAGCCACCATGTGGAGACTGTGGGTAACTACTGCAGTAACCCAGATAAGACACAGTCACCTGGTCTAAGAGGATGGCAGTGAGACATTGGCAAGAGGAAAGGACACATGTAACAAACTGTGGGTCGTATTCTCTACAAGACCTGGAGATTGGTTGTTGAGGGAGGAGGAGGACTCGAGGGTGACCACTTTGTAGCTTGGAGAGCTGACCAGGGTAGATGAGATGCTCTTTACTGATACAAGGAACACAGGAGAGCCAGGTTTGATAGAGAAGGTGAGTTCAGTTTTGAAATGTTGAGTTTATGCTTGTGAGATGTTTAAGTCCAGTGAGCAATTGGATATATGGCTTAGTAATGAAGTTTGAAGCCTATGGATGAGCTCACCCAAGAGGTTATCTAGTATGCAAAATGCAGAGTGCAGAAGTTCAGCCCCTGAGAAACATCAAAACAGTGGGATGGGGGGAGGAAGGGAAGCTGCAAGTGAGAGTGGAAGGAGCGAAGGCTGTCCCTCAGCCCCCACAGGATGTGAGAGTGACCGGCTCTGCCAGGGCTCTGGAGAAGCCGAGCAAGCAAGGGGCTGAACGGGTCTGCGGGACTGATGACGGTGTCGCTGGTGACTTGGTCGAGGCTGTTTGAGTAGCACAGTGGACGTAGAGACAGAGCAAGCAAAGGTGAGAGACTGCAGTCAGTACGTAGAGATGCCCTTCACAGAACTTCATGGGAAAGGGAGGAGAGATGGAAGATGGAATTCAAGGGGCGTTCGAGCTGAGGAGTAGTTTACTGTGCATGAGAAATACAGGCGCACATTGAAAGGATGGTGAGAAACAGCCGGCAAAGAAGGAAGAGTTCAGTAAGGACTGGAGAGGGAGGAGATGATCGAGAGAATAAACTCCTGAGGAAGGCACAGAGAATGAGATCTGAAGCCCGGTAAAGCGCTCTTTCATTATAGTTTGTGAATATATATACCAGGAATACAATAGAACCTCTGCACACCTGCTTGAGCTGACTTAGTTCTCATAGACAGACATGTACGTGTCAGGCCTAGTTCCTTATATTGACCACCTCTGTATATCGACCAGTTTGTTGTTACAGTCCCTTGAATGGTCATTTTACAGAGGTTCTGCTCTATATAGTTTGTGGATATTTCTTTAGTCATCTAATTGAAGTAATTCTTTTGTCTGTGTCATTCTTCTGTAAGACACTGATTCCTAGATATGGAAAATTGTTACTGTGTTGCGACAGCTAACCATTCATTTAGGAGGCATTTATTTAGGGCTATCTAGGTGCCAGGCACTGAGATAACCCAACAGTTCCAAAGGTGAACCTGGATCTCAACACCTAGAATTGTGGATTTTTTGTAAGTTCTTTTAAATATCACACTCGTATCCTGTATATCATTGATCTTATTTTCTCACGACCTTTAGTAAATACTGCTTGGTAGAAGGCAGACTTCTACGCTGATCACCACAATAGAATCAGTGTTTTAATGTTCGGGAAAATTTAGATTTTTTTAAAATCTGGGTAGCAGCTACTTCTCAATATTTACCTTATCCTATTTTCTTTGTCTGATTATTTTAAATTTGTTACAGTCCTTAAGTCCTTTCTGATAGTTGCTCAGCAAATATTTGGTAAATACAAAGATAAGTTGAAGTACTTGGCCATCTGAATTTAGTCACTATTTCTAACTTCTACATTTGCTATAAAGGAACAACTACCGGTGGTATCCTATAAAACATACTACTTGATGTTTAATCTGAAATATCACTGATAAGATCAATAATGAAATATATGTTTGTCTGACTCTTACTGTAGAATCTCAGAATTCTTCAAATTGCACTGCTAGGGCCTGAGCTGCTTCACGTTGCATAGCTGCAGAGAAAAACAATAATGTTAACACAAAGGCAAACCCTTGTGTCAGCTTACATGAAAGGCCCTCTCCTTCCTGAGTCTCACCACGTCAGGTCTGTGGATGTATTATCCCAGAAACGACTGTCCACCTTACTTACATTCTTATGGATCTAGATTATGCCTGCCCCTAAGAAAAACACAGTTTCTTTGTAATGGTCTTTCAGAAAATCACCTTGCATTCGACAAAAGCCTATTTGAAAGTACTAGACTATCAGTCCTAGAGTATCAGGATGAATACTTGAAATGTCATTGTGTATTTGTATTTTCTTTATAGGATAAAGAGGCTCAGAAAGAAATGAAAAAAATAATCACTTCCTTGAAGAGGTAAATAAAAGAACTTACTCTTCAACAAAACAGATGTGGTCTACTAAAATTTAAACTAATCGAAGTTGTGTTTTTATTATTCCCTTTTTCTTTTTTGATGTAAGGGTAGATGTGCTCAGATTTGAAGGTAAAACTGCATTTTTGCAGAAAGCATTCCACTAGTATTGCTACAAAGCTAATCATGTTACTTGGAGAATCTATTTACTATACTGTCAGTATATAATGATCTATAGACATGTATGCATTATATTTTTCCTAATAATAAACACTAGCCTTCAGAATATTTCTTGAAATAAAATATTTAAATCTAATAAAATGAACTCTTGTGAGTATTTTATTGTTGTTTCGATGTAGACTTTATAAAACAAAATTTTATTCATGTGCATGAAACACAGAAAAATGAGCAAAGGACATGAACAAATTGTTGGCAGAAGAGAAAAAAACAAAAAAGAAATATATTGTGACTAGTAATAAAAGACATGTGAATAAAGTCACCATAAAATACTATTTTACCATCAAATGTTCAAGGATTTTTTTTCTTCTTTCAAGAAACAGTCAATGTTACCAATATTACCAAGAGGTGAAACAGTCTCTTACATTGTTAGTCGGGGTGTATTTTGGCACAAACCTTTGCTAAAACTTATCTAGAGCCTTTAAAAAGTATTAAGTTTTTAATCTTGTAGTTGCTTTTTAGGGAATTAATCCTTAAGAGAAAAGTATAGTGATTTATATACAAATATTCATAATAGCATAACACTATGTCCTTCAATAAGAAAGCAATTAACCACATTAGAATATAACTACAATAAAATTTCATTTTAACATTAAAAATAGTTATAGAAATTAGATCAAGAAGTGCACAGAACACCTTAAATGTAAGTACAAGATCAAATCTGCATGAAGATGCGCATAGAAAACTATCTGGTAGGAAATACATTAAAATGGTAGTCGTTTTATTCTGTAGGGCAATGTTTTATTTCCTATATTTCCCACTTTTTAATAATTAAATAAAATAAATATTTTTTAAATTGAATAGCATTTATTTCTAAAGATGCCCTGAACCAGCCTCATCTTGGAAATTAGAGTAAAACTTGAATTTCCCGTTTTCTATCCCAAAAATACACACGCACGCACATTTATGAGCTGTGGGAGCAACTCATTTCAAGAGAAAGTGCTATAAAGACTTCCTCTAGAAATTATAAATAATATCAATGAATATTCCTGGTGGATAATAGTGGCCTTGCAAAGTGCTGAGATTATAGGCATAAGCTGAAGCGTCTGTCCTAACCACGTAGTTCTTGAATCAGAAAAACATTTATTTTTTTAAAAGCTCAAGGAATATTATTTATTTATCAGCACTTAACACCACTTGTCAGTTAGTGTAAAAAAAGGATGTCATGAATTTAACTTCTTTAATTTAGTTAATAACAGTTATAAATTTAAAAAGTAGGCTTGATTAAAAGCTAAAACAGTTATGGAAACAATAACAGGTTGTAAGATTATTATTGTTGTGTGTTTTGGAGTATCATTGCAAGAATGTCGGAGCTTGAATTAGAGCAATGAACAAACACTAAATTTCTTGTTAAAACTGTCAAAAGTAAAATCAGGACATGTGAGTCCAAGTTTATGGGGACAATGCCATGAAGAGAACAGCACTGTACAAATGAATTAAACATTTTTCTGAGGAGAGAGAAAGTGTCATTGATGAAGAAAAGGCAGGGCAGCCAGTAACAAGAAGAATTGATGAAAGGATTGCAAAAATTCATTGAATTGTGTGTTCAGATCATTGGATTTGGTCTCGAAGGAGCTCACCGATGAACAAAAGCAAAGGAGAGTCAAAGTTTGCAAAGAGTTTGGGGAGGCAAGATGACGAAACATGCGTCACCAAATTTAGAAGTGTGAAAAAGCTGCATGAAAAAGTTAGACGGAAACAACCTAAACTTTTGTCCAAGACCTCATGGCTCTTGCATCATGACAATGCACCAGCTCATGCAGCACTGTCTGTGAGGGAGTTTTTAGCCAGTAAACACTTTATTGGAACACTCTCCCTACTCACCTGATCTAGCCCCAATGACTTTTTTTCTTTACCCAAAGATAAAGGAAATATTGAAAAGAAGACGTTTTGATGACATTCAGGACAACAAGGATAAGGCAATAACAGCTCTGATGACTATTCCAGAAGAAGAGTTCCAAATGTGCTTTGAAGAGAGGACTGGGTGCTGGTATCAATGCGCAGTTTCCCCAGGGGAGCACTTCCAAGGTGACTGTAGTGCTATTCAGCAATGAGTTATGTCACACTTTTTCTAGGACGAGTTTGTGATCTTAACTGCCGGAACTTGTATTCCTAAATATTTGATATACTTTGATGCTATTATAAATAACATGTTATTTCAATTTATGAATTTTAATTGTATGGAGATGCAGTGAATTTTTGTATATTAATCTTGCATCCTGTGATCTCTTTAAATTCGCTTATTATTTCTGGTAGGTTTTTCATAGATTCTAACTAGATTTGCTATATCAGTGATCAGATCTTTGTAAATAAAGATGGTTTTACTTCTTTCTAATCTGGATGGTTTTGCCTTATTGTACTAGCTAGAACTTCCAATGTAATGTGGAATAAAAGTAGTGAAGGCAAATGTTCTCAAGTTGTTTTTTTGTTGGTTTTTTTTTTTTTTTTTTTTTTTTTTTTTGCAGTCTTTGGTCAAGGGCCAGGTTCAAACCCACCACCTCTGGTCTATGGGGCCGGCACCCTACTCCTTTGAGACACAAGCACCACCCTCTCAAGTTGTTTTTGACCTTAGGGGAAAACATTTCATGTTTTGCCATTAATTATGATATAACCTATAGATTTTTGTAGATACCCTTTCTCAGGTTGAAGACATTCCGTTTTATTCCTACTTTAATGTATTTGTTATGGAATGAATATTGAATTTTGTCCAACTGTGTTTATTGAGCTGGTCCTACAGGTTTTTCTGCATTAGTCTGTTTATATATTGAATTATATTGATTGATTATTTTTATATTAAGACAACCTTACATTCCTGGGATAAACCTAATTTATCCCTAATGTATGTTCCTTTCTATGTATTGGTAGATTTGCTAAAATTTTGTTCAGAATTTTTCCATAAATATTTACACCAAGTACTGGTCTGTAGTCGTAACATCTTTTCTGGTTTGGGAATCGCAGTACTCCTGGCCTCAGCGAATGGGTTGAGAACTATCCCCTCTTCTTCATTTTTCTGGAAAACTTTGTATGGAATTGACATTATTTCTGCGTTAAGTATTTGGTGAAATTCACTAGTGAACCCGTCTGGGCAGGGAGGGGCTTTTTTATTGGGGAAAGTTTTTTTTTTTTTTTGTTATTGTTGGGGATTCATTGAGGGTACAAGAAACCATGTTACACTGGTTGCATTTGTTAGGAAAAGACCCTCTTACAATCGTGTTTTGCCCCCAAAAGGTGTGGCACACACTATTGGGGAAAGTTTTTAACTA
>CAUYON010188993.1:0-22124 GCA_963573935.1 Arctocebus calabarensis | reverse complement strand
TTCGATACTGAGATTTTACAGTTCCCTATTTCCTCTTTATTTAAAAGTATATGCATGTTTAAAGGGTCAGGAGAAAACTACTAAATGCAGAACAAAAATGTTTTCACACAGTAAATGAGAAAATCTCATGAATGTTATGTCAAGCAGGCGGATGAAAATATCTCAGATTGTATATGAAGCCCGCACACTGTATCCCATGATTGAACTAATGTACACAGCTAAGATTCAATAAAAAAAAGAAAAGAAAAAAAATCTCATTTAAGTGAGTGAAATAAACCCATAATTAAGGAACAGAAACTATATATCATATGTGAAAATGTTGCCTATCAATTTTCTACAAAAAATCTGGCCTGACACCTCTGTTTCATGGATTATGAAATCCCAGCCTTCTAGATGGCAAAGAATGCCATGCATATACTTGTTGTCCAGAACAGAGGGATATGGTAGAAAGCTACTGCAGGTGAAAGCAGTAAGACTAGAATTGGATAGGTCTTGGTTCTTAGTCTCAGGAGACAAACTAATAAGGGCAATAAAAATGCTAGCACATAAAAAGAATAAAAATTCAACCCTGAAGGTTTTATAAAGCTTTCAGACAGACACTAACTCCCAAGCCTTTGCACCCTATGGCTCTGCTTTTTTAACCACATCACAATAAGCTATTTGTGCATTAATCAACATCCCTTGCTACACAGATGTTAGTAAAACCTGCCAAATAGAAGAAAGCATCCAATTAATGATGTGAATCATAAAATTGCTAAGCAAATTTATATGATAAAATCAATACCTTGGGGTGGATTAAGGAGGAGGAAGGTCTGGGAAAGCAAAACAAGCACCTTGGAGTGCTCCCTTTATGAGTAACTGCAAGCCACATCCCACAGCCAGAAAGTACTTTACACCTGAGATCAGCAATAGCAGCAAAACAAGAAACAAAAGTCAGGATTACTGTCTAGTTCTGATTCTCAAAAAAAATGAGCCCCTGAGCTATTAAGTCATGGACTCAAAAATGGCAACACCAGAAAACTTTCTTCCTCTCCTCTGAAATCCTGATGTCTCAACTTGGATATATGATCAACTTGGAGTACATCACAGTTTGAGAAAACTGCTATTTGCCTCAAACAAACTAGAGCAATCTTGGTTATCTTGATTTCTTTTCTTTTAATAATTAATATTTATTATTAATATTCTACTTTGAGAGCAGTCTTTAAAAACTTATCCTCCCTTGCAAAACTTCTTTACAAATAAGCTCCTTTTCTTTTCTAAATGCTTCTGTTTTTGTACCTTCCCTGCATGTTCAACCCAGTAGCCCCTGAAAAGGAGCTTTGACAGTTTCCTCTGAGCCTGCTTCACATATGTACCCAGGCCCTAGCTCAGTCCAGTCAACAACCAGCAGGTAACCACCCTTTACTGGCCCCAGGATGTCTGTCTCAAGGTCCTAAGAAGCCTCCAGTAGCCCTGAGCTCTATTGCCTGCATCTGGCATTAACACACAGCCATCTCTCTAGCATCACCAGGTGATCACCCTTTTTGCCCCGCAAGTTTCTTTCAATATAAATGCTTCCCTTCCATGTTCAGAAATAACCCTGAGAGGGAGCAAAGAGAAGGCAGGCTTGAGGAGGTCTTTGGATATTAAATCTGCCCAAGTGAAAAGAATCCACAGTGGATTAATCTCCCATTTCCTTTCTATTATGAGACTGTCTGTATGAATAGAGCCACCCTGCCTCTCAGCAGTTATCTGCCTCTTCAAAAAGTTAATGCAGCTTCCAATCAGATCTTTTGTTACCTCCTGTTAATCTGAGTTCTGAAACCAGACTACTGTTCTTACTTTGCTGTCAAACCTGTAGCCAAGTCTCAATTAGCCAGCCTGGGTGGTGATTACTATCTTGTCACTTTACTGTTCAGATTTTCTTTAATTTCCTGGAGCTTGCCAGTCCCCTTCCTCTCTTTTCCCCTCCTTCCAAAGCACTATGCTAAAGCTGCAGCCTGTCTCAAGCTGCTTTATCTCTACAGGGGATGGGGGCTGACAGGTAGGGATGCCTTTCCAGGTCCAAACACACTTCCATAGTAGAAATCTTAAATGAGAATTTTCTGCTAGTGTTGCCAGGAGTCTGTAACTGTCCTAGTGAGTCTCATGAATCTATGGGCTAAAGGAGTTTAGATGGAACTAGAAAAGCCCCAAACAGACTTTAGTTTTTTAAATAATATGAAAAAGAAAAAAAGGAAGGGGGGCGATTCAGGACCTCAATCTCAATAATGAAAGGCTTTTGGTTGAATCTACCTTTCACTAAATCTTATCCAGGCTGAGCACTATAACCCTAGCACTTTGGGAGGCCAAGGTGGGAGGATCACTTGAGGCCAGGAGTTCAAGACCAGAATGGGCAACATAACATGACCTTATCTCTACAAAAAATTAAAAATTACTGAGCCATGGTGGCACACACCTGTAGTCCCAGCTACTCAGAAGGCTGAGGAGGGAGGATCACTTGAGCCCAGGAGTGTGAGGCTGAGGTGAGCTATGATTCATGTCACTGCACTCCAGCCTGGGTGACAGAGCAAGACCCTCTCTAAAAATAAATAAATATAAATAAAATAAATCTCATCTCAGAAGCTAACTCAATACTTTCAGAGTCAGTTTTTGCTCTTGCCATTAACTGAACACCATTAAGTAGAGCCACATCACATTTTGGGCAGCAGCTTGTTGATAAGATTAGAAGTCCGCATTTAACTTGCAGTTTAAAATGCAAACTTACTCTGTTTATTCTATTCTGAAGCCACACTACAACATGGGAATGCGAGAAGAGACAAAGAAGTTAGGAAAGAGCACTGGAATATGAACTGAGGAATTAGAAGAGATAAGGAATACCAGATGGCATCAGAGAGAGATGAGAGTAAGTTTTATATTGTAGACCCTCAGAAGGATTCCTGAGCGAGGGACAGTCAGGACCACAGAGGGTGAGGGGAGGAAGGAGACAGAAGGAGGGGAGGGGCATGGAAAGTGGGCACAAGATTCGACCTCGGATTCCCTCCCCAGCCTGCCTACAGACTGCCTCCATTCCCCTGCCACTGCAGGACATTAAGGAATTTATTCTGGGGAAAGACTGGAACTAGAGTGGCTCCAGCACTTAGCATGATAGGCAGGGCACAGACTCCTACTGAAAATTGAGGGTAGGTCAGTCTGCCTACTGAACCAGAAAACCACCCGCCCCCTACTCAGCTTCTAAACTGACCAGATAATCAGAGGACAGCCAGGCAGGAACACATTGGCCATCTCTTTTGGACGCTCAAACACTCAGCACTTATGAGTCATATTTACAGATCAGGTTGGGTATCAGAATATGACACCCCAAGATATGCCACTTCGGAATAAGGATTATTTTGAGCTGAAGGCAATTGAGAAGACAGAGAAAATTTCTCTGCCTTTCCTGTGAATTATCCTCTGGAGAAATCAAATTATCCCCGAAAAATGACATGTGGAAGAGGAAGTACATGGAAGTACACCTGGAAGAGCTCAGTGATGTAGGTGGTCAGAGCTTGGGGTTTATCTAAAGTCTTAACAAAGAACAGTAAATTTGAGAGAGAGTGAATACAAAGGAAAAGGGTTTAGGCTTTTAGGGGAAGTAAGGCAAATACATGCGAAAGGTGAATGTATGACAGAAACCAATGGGAGGTAAGTTTTGTTATATAGATTCCTCTTAAAGTTTGGTACCTCTGGACTGATAAGAGTCTAGAGTTGTCTCCTGGTGATTATGAATGCTCCCCTAGTGATAAGAGAAAGGAAGGCAACTTTCCAAATTTACGTGCTGCTATTTAGCAAATAGAGGAAAGGCAGAGAACTGAATCTGTGTCTTCTCAATTACCTTCAGCTCAAAATAATCCTTATTCCAAAGTGGCATACCTTGGGGTGTCATATTCTGATACCCAAACTAGATCCATAAATATGATCCCTAAGTGCTGAGTGTTTGGGTGTCCAAAAGAGACGGCAATCATTCTATGTGAACTCTACCAAATGGTGAGAACACACACACACACACCCCTTATCACAAAGCACTCTGGATAACTAAGAATCAAACATACAAAAAGAAACTCAGAGGGAACAGAGACACTGTAGGCAACAGTGAAAAACTCAGATGGCAGACCAACACAGACTATAATCAATAGTCAGAAATAAGAGAAGATACTGACTCCTACAACAAAATCAGTGTGTGGAAGGAAGGGAAAGAGGTAGAGTGGGAGGTGAGGAAAGGGAAGAGAGGAGGGAGGGTGAAAAGCAGAGGGGAGGAAATCCTAGAACAAGAAAAATTGCTGAAAAAAACAAAACGTGAAATTTTAAAAATTCAAAAAAAGTTAGAAGGTGAAGCTGAGGAAATCTCTCAGAAAATAAATTTAGCAGATAAAGGGAAAAATCAGAAAATAGAAAAGGTCAGAAATTTAGAGGATTATGTCATGACCAAATCTGATTAATAGTTCCAGGAAAAGAAAATAAAGATAACATTCTTAGCAAATAAATAATAAAGGAAAGAACTAAAATTTGTTAATTTCCAGTGTAAAGGGACCCACTGAATCTGAGTACCCAAACTATTAATCAAATCCGATTAATAGTTTCAGGAAAAGAAAATAAAGATAACAAATTCTTAGCAAATAAATAATAAAGGAAAGAACTAAAAGATGTTAATTTTCAATGTGAAGGGACCCACTGAATCTTCAGTATGATTAATGAAAAGAGATTTCCTTTAATACATATCACTGTGGAGTTCTAGAATACTTGCTCTAAAAGAAAGACCCTCTAAGAAGAATGAAGAATCAGAATGAATCTGGCTTCCCAGTAGAAACAGTGAGTATTTGAAGCCAATAAACACACCTTCAAAAGTCTGACAGAAAGTTATTTCTGCAATTTTATACCTATTCTATAAATGACTGGTCAATTTTCATGGAGAAATAAAGATATTCAGACATGCAATGTCTTTTTAAAGTTATCTCCGTGAATTGTTTCAGAGAAAGCAACTTTATCAGTTAGGAATTGTTTGGTTACAGAGCCAATTTTAGTCAGCTTAAACACATAGAGATTTGTTTTCTCTCCCTGGTGAAAAAGTCTAGAGGTTGGAAGTTGGACGATATGTGACTCCAACAAATTACTAGGGATATACATACATAGCTCAGTCTATCTTTCTGATTTCTTTCATCAGTACCTCCATTCTCAAAATCAAGGCAGAAGAAAGGAGAACAAAGAAGAAAGAGCACAGGGAAAGTTGTTATCCCAGAAATCCACTCACATCTCATTGATAACATATATCCACACAGGAGCCTAGGAAACACATTGCTTTATTAGGTAAACACATTGCTGAATTCACCCCTAATAGGAGGGTTCCACAACATGGTAAGAATGAAATAGAAGACATTTGCTTATGCATTCAAATGAAGGCTATTCTCCACCAAAAAGAAGGGGAACCACGAAAAAACAAGAGAGGAGGATCAAGACACAGATGAGCGGACATAATGAGGGCCAATAGGAAGTCCAGTTTGATGGTCCTGAAGCACAAGAGAACCACCAGTCCAGGCGGAGACTTCCAGGAAAGATGTGTCTCCAACTGGCTGGAATGCCCTGATAAGGTGGCCAGGTGCAAGCAGTTTGATAAGGATTTTAAATTCTGCTGGATAAATAAGCAATGGGAAAAAAGTTGAGCGATCGGGGGGAGGGGGGGAATATAAGCACAGCATACACCTTTATTTACCAGTGTATAATATATTTCTATAAAGGAAACGTATTTAATCAAAATTATGATTATCTTTGTAGAATGGAAAGTTGGACAGTTGAGATGTTGGGCATAGAAAAAGTCTAACTCTTCATCTTTTATAATAGAAATTTATCAGGTATATCTAGAAGAAATAAATTAAGAAATAATATTAGTAGGACAAGCATATCATTTAAAAGGTAGACATTCACATATGTGTATGTGTAGATATATTAAATTTCTCAAACTGATTTTAAAATCTGTGCATCTAATATACACAGCCCAGGCCACATTTTCTCATTCTGTGTCTTCTCTTTCAGTAGCCATAATCTTTGGGGTCAATTCATTCACCTGCTTCTGCTGGAGACCAGTTCTTCCTTCCACTCCCATCTCCTGACTCCTGGGTTGACTCAGATACCCTGGTAAACTTCTGCTTTGGCAGCAATGTCCTCCAGGGAACAGGTGGGTGTGCACCCTCTCAGTCATGATCAGACTCAGTGGCCAGGCTTTTCCTGGCATCATTGGTGAGCTTTTCCTTTCATCTCAGTAGTTTGTCTTGTACTTGATCTTTGCTGGTAGCTGGGACACCCTCTTGCTTTGCCAGAGACCCCAGCCCTCATCAGGGGCCCCCAAAACAAATGTGTTTATCCTTTCTCTTGGCTTATCTCTATGCCCCACCAGGAAACAGAGGAAATAATTGAATCTGTTTCAATGATGTGGTGGGGCCCATGGCTCCTCACACATCTGTACACCCTACATCTCCACATCTCTGGGTATTACCTGTGTGCAATGGCACAGAGGGAGCTGCAAGTCTTGGAGAGCACTGTGGGAAGCAAGGCACCTATGGTCATACGTGCTCTAATCCCCCAAATGTGGAGTCTGGGTTTCCCTTAAGCCCAGGCTCCTCACCCTTCCTGCCCATGAAGGCTAGAATTAGTGGGGAGGTGGGCAAAACACAGTACCTAACTCTTCCCATCCGTTCAAATGTCCGAACACCAGAGAAAGGTGCTTTTTATTTTTTTAAACTTACAAACTAAAAAATAAAGTGTCTTTATCCCTGCTATAAGCTATTCCAAACACCAGTGCTCTCCAGCTAAAGACCACCAGGGGCACACCTGCAGGTGAGCAAGTTGAGTGAATTGCTATGGCAGTGAAAAAACACACTGTGGGAAACTGGTGCATACCATGAGAAGGGGTTAGAAAACACTTAGTACAAAAGTTTGGCTGTGTGAAGCGATTTGGGGAAGGGTTGAATGCTGTGGAAAGGGAGGCTAATTCTATCTCTGGGTATCTTAATAAATCTGATGTAGAAGGAGGGAAGAGTAGACCAAGGGTAAAGCTATCCTTAGTAAGAACAGCAGTCACTCACAGTAGGCAGAAGAGGGGTGTCTAATATTTTGTGATTTGGACAATATTATGTTTCATCTGGAGTCAGACATGGCTCAAGTGGTCTGCTTTTGTCTTGATCTATCACAAGCACAGAGCAGCCTTGCTTGATGTTGTGGGCTGGGATGTTGTTCACAGTCAGTAGGGGAACACCAGGACTGATTGGTAGAACCAGGCCAGGTCCCAGATGCCAGGGCTGCTTTTCTTTTTCTTACTGGTCAGCTGTGTAGTGGAAAAGGTCTGCATCTGTACCATGTCAAGCAGGAAATGACACAGGGTTATGAACTTGCAGAAGCTACCACACTAGGCCTACGCTAACATTGTGGATTGTCCCTGATGAGACTCCTGTGTCTGATCTCAATTGGCCACATATCAAAGGGAGGCAGACCTGGAATTGCCAGCCCCAGGACCCCAATGTATGGAGAAAACCTTGTGAACAAACATAATAACTAGCATTTGAGGTACCAAGTACCACAGTTAGGGCCCCGGCAGCCAGCTGGAGTATACATGGCCTTTGGCCTGTGTCAGGTCAGAGCCCTACCTAACTCTGGGTAGTGCAGGCTCAGCAGAGGGGGTGTAATGTTCCAGGGAATGAACCCCATAATAGGTGAAGCTTTTATAGTCAGCTTTTAGCTACAGGTGTAGGGAATAATTTTTGCAATGAGGACCTGTTTTCTGTCTTTTGAGTGGGTCTCAGCCAGCACCACTGCCAGGTCTGTAAACTGCATAAAGCAGCTGAGTCCTTCATGACTGTGAAACCAACCTTTAGACCCTTAGTGCTGGGCATCTATATGAGGCCCGAGACCCTCTGCCCTAAATTGTGTTTCTTTTAGTCCTTCAGGACCTAGGGATGAACTATACAGGGATGAACTTCTGATAAACTAGGGTCACCTCCACCTGTCCTAAAAGGCACCCACATGAAGCCACAACCATGAAGATGGACTTTAGGGCCCTGAAGTGTGGATTCAACTATAAGAGGTGGCAGCTTTTATCAGTGGGCAAATACAGAGGAAATGGGTGGCTAGCACGAGAAGGGTGGAGTGGCTATCACAGAGGAAATAAGTCATCTTTTCAAGATGAAAGTCAGAGGAATAAAGCCCATGGAATTTATTTCAAACCCAGAGTCTTAGAAGGGAATTAAAAAGACTTTAGCAGGAACATGTTGTCTCTACAAACAAGGTTTACTCCGTGACACAAGGGAGAATCAGATGAGCTTAAGAAATGAGTTTTAGTTTATCAGTCAGAACACTGGCTCTGGGAAAGGAAAAGGGAAAAAAGTAAAAGTAAAATAGATACTGATTAAACTTCTGGAAAGAAAACTTGCCTTGGGGGGAAAGTAGATCTCAAAGGCCTAGCTACACAGATTTGAAAGGAAAAGCAGCTCTACTCCAAAATAACTGCTCATTAAGCCGCCATGGGGAGGAGTGGCACGTTTTAGGTGTTACCAGATCAGAGCAGGTGATGAGAGGGGGTGAGTCAATAGAGGAAGCCGACAGAACTGCAGAGAGCTGAGGAGTGCTGGCCCGGGGATACCAAGGCTCAGGAAACTCTGGAAAGCAAGTCTCTGTAGTGAGAGAAGTGGGGAAACTACTCTTGAATGATTGGGACATTTGCACTGATGTGAGAGGAAGGCCAGGAGAGGCAGCATGAAACACGTCAGGAATTAGTAAGTGCCTGCCAACATATGGAGGCAGATGGGGCCTACACAGAGGGAAAATGTGCCCAAGAAATACACAGGATGAGGTGTGATAAAGGACAAGATGACAGGACAGACAAGCAGCAGACCAGCAGGATGACATTAGATGCAGTCCTGGCCTGGGTTAGAAGGCAGTCCCCTCAAAGGAAGCCTCCAGAGGTGGAATTACCTGGCCCTGGAGGGAAGGTGGCAGGATTTATTTAAACAACAGAGAATTCCATAAAGCCCCACAAGGCAGAAACTGAGCTGGCTTAAAAGGAAAGACACCCTCGTAGGCAGAAAGAAATATATCTGCTCATTTTATGTGTTTTCTAAACATGATGAGCCAGGGCTGGTGCCTTGAGAATCTCATAAGTCCTACTAACAGAATAAGATTAAATCAACTTCAATGGGATGACTTTTTCTAGGCTGTGCCCAGGGTGTCAGGGCTGCAGAGGGAAGCCAGGAGGTCCCTCTTGCCACAGAGACAGCAAAACAGGAAAAGAGGAACAGGGGTATTTATCTTTGAACTACAATTAACAAGGCAATTATCATTTTGGACTCTCTTTGGACTTTCAGAATGGAAACAAGCTCATCTTCAGATCTGAGACACATACTGCTGGCATTGTATTATTGGAGCTGTGTTTAGGCTGACATTAAGTTCATTGAATCGTCTCTGTATTGAACTGTGTGGCTAGACATAAGTAAATTGGAAATATAGGAAAAGGAATGGATTTTTGGCCCAGGCTACAGTATTGCCTTGGACCAGCTTTAAGTAAAGCCCTTTGTGACCCACTTCAGAGGATAATATGGATTAGCCCCAGGTTTGGCTATTGGTGAATTAAAGAGTCTAACCCTCCCCATCGCCAGACAGGTTAAGCCTATGTCCTGCTTTTGGACTGAACTAGTTAATAACAGTTTTTTTTTTTTCTTTTTAAGTGTTGGGGAGAAAACAAAGAAAGAAGATGGTACATCATTCAAGTATGGCCTTCAAACCCAAAATACTAGCTGGCCTTTTAAAGAAAAAAATGCTGACCTGAGAAAAACCCTTTTCCTTCTCTACACATCTCCACCTCAGTCCACTGGCACTGGCCTCTCTTTGAGAAGTGGTGGAAACATAGTCAATCTCTTTGCCTCTTCTTCCCCTGGGAAAGGAATGGCTAAGAATTTCTGACAATTGCCATGCGCTGGGCCCTGCCACAGGGAATGAGAGTTGGTGTAACACTGCCTCAAACAGAGGTTTGGCCTCTCTCCCGTCCTCTATCTTCTCCACTCAACCAGCCCCACAATGCCTGGTGTGGGAGTTCATGAGACTGTTGCCAGATGAGGGTCTGCTCTGCAGAGCCAGCTCTCTCCAATGGCAAGGTCCCCAGTCCAGACACATGGGAAGGTAAAGAGCAGAGAACCACAATGTGGGCCCTGGTCTAAGCTCAATTATCTATGCAAGTCCCACCCAGGAGCCCCATAGAGACTGTGTAAACTCCTGGCCTATCAGTAAAGCTGATCCTGTGATTCTAAGCTGGTGAGTCAGGGTTTTCTGCATATGCCTAGAACTTGGCTTGGTGGGCAGCCATTCTCCAATGGTTTTGTTTACATTCATGGAACTTGAAGCTTTTCTATCAATTAGAAAGAAAATTCAGGGAACTCCTTTTGGCAAGACCTTACCTTTCTCTCAGGAATTCACACTTTTCAATAAAGAACATAATGATTAAATAATTAAGGCCCTAAACAGTCAGACACATTTGGGCTCACCTTCAGTCAATTACTATCCATCTCAACATTTGACAAATTCTCATCTGTTAAATGCTATTAACAATAGTACTTTAATGGATACATGCTTTTGGCTATAATTTACAGAAAAATCAATTTGGGGGTGTTTTTTTTTTTGAGAAAACCCAATTCTAAATAGCATAACCAATAAAATAATTTATTGCATCATATACTTATTGGTCCAGAGGTTAGGCAGACTTCAAGTGTGGTTAATTCATCAGTATCATCAAAGACTTTTATTATATCCATTTTTCTGTTTTACCATAGGCAAGAAGATCACTTGAGCCCAGGAGATTGAAGTTGCTGTGAGCTATGACGCTACTGCACTCTACAGATAGAGTGATCTCTGTCTTACATAAATAAATATCTCTTGCTCAGGGACATGATTCAAACTAAAGTCTCCCTTGGTTCCAGAGCTCATGTTCTAAACTACTAAATCATAACATAAGCCATATGGCCTCCTTTGTTTTCTTTGTCCCTGCCAATGATTTGGCTTATGTTATGATATATATTTTATTATTATTATTTATGCCCCCATATTCCTAAACTATTTTGAGACCATTTATAATAAACTATGTAGACATAATAAAATAGTTATTTGTCACTCAGGGTGGCAGAGTGAGATTCTATCAATAATAATAATGATAATGATAATAATAATAACAATAATGTTGGCTTCTTTCCAGACCCCATTCACTTTCATGGTTAAATAAGAGTAGGTGATAGCAAATATTGCTGCTAAGGATTCTTCCTTCTTTGCTCCATAGAGCAAGAGGTCACTATAAGAAGCTCCAATAGGGAATGGGTCCATCTGGAAGGATATCCATGAGGACCCACCTGCGCCTGAATCCTCTGGGCTGCAGAAGTGGCCCACAATTCCTGGCTAGAGGACAGCAGCTTCCCTTTGCCAAAAGGCCACACAGAGGCTGCATCTAAGGCTGATGCTCTATTAGACACTTGCTATCATGAACACTGTCCTCCTTCATGCTGCTAGACTTCATTTGTATGCTCAGGAGCCTAGCGAACATTCCTGGGGATGAATCTTGGGGGCACTAGATAAGGGCTAGGGTGGTGCAGAACATAAGTCTGGGTAAAGGAAGTTTGTATTCTGGATCACACTTTGGCCTCATGGGGATTCTCCACAACCAGCTCATGGAAGATAAAATATCCATCCAGACCTGGTTGACAAATGAGATGTTTCAATTTTTGGTGCTGCTCTCACACTCCAGCCTCTCTCAGGTGACCTTGAAAGACAAGCGAAGAGAAATATTAGCAGTACTCCTGTTCTTCAACTTAGTGTTGGGAGGCATAAAGTTAGAAGAGATGTGAACTTCTGGGGATGGCAAGTAGCTTTGCTAATGGGCAGAGGCCTGGAAAGAGAAAGTTGGAAGATCAGAGACAAAGAGATCCAAGAAGCGTGTGGATGGACACTCTGGGGAGAGCACAACGAAGTACCCAGAACTTCATGTCTCCTATCAGTGCCTTCCAGGAAGCAGCCACCATTAAGGAGACTCTGAACAACCAGCTGAACTAAATGGCTATTCTGGTGGAGGTCAGCCAGACTCTGGCCTTAGTTGCCCCAGTGCTTATAAAATAAGCCCATAAATGGAGAAGCCATGGAGATGAAGGCTACACAGGGTGAGTCCAGCAGGTGCCATAGCCCCCACCAAGGTGATCTCAGTAATGCTGCTGCTAAGTGTCCAAATTGTCAACACCAGAGACAAGCTGGGCCTTCAATGTGGCACCCTCAAGCCATAAGAGACCCTCAAGCCATCTGGAGCA
This sequence comes from Arctocebus calabarensis, assembly GCA_963573935.1. Classification (NCBI taxonomy): domain Eukaryota; kingdom Metazoa; phylum Chordata; class Mammalia; order Primates; family Lorisidae; genus Arctocebus; species Arctocebus calabarensis. The sequence goes on along the minus strand of CAUYON010188993.1, from coordinate 9,786 downwards.
GGTTGGTTACACTGGAGCCCTTTCGCTGACTGTCCAACTTGTCAACACCAGAGACAAGCTGAGCCTTCAATGTGGCACCCTCAAGCCAAAAAGACCCTCAAGCCATCTGGAGCAGGTTGGTTACACTGGAGCCCTTTCGTTCTGGAGAGGAAGGGATTCTTCCTTCCTGAGACTAATACATATTCATTTTCTTGAGAAGACCATCATCTAAGAATTCATAATGTGTCTAATTTACTGCCACATGATACCACATAACATCACCTTGAACCAAGGGACTCACAATGTGGCAAAGGGGATGTGAACATGGGCACATTGTCATAAGATCCTACCACAGGTTGAACTGCTCAGAAGCATCCAGCCTAATGGCATGCTGGAATGGCCTCTGAAAGGTACAATTATGGCATCAGCTTAGGGGTGGCATCGGAGGTATGGAACTCTGTCCTTCGGAATGTGGCATATATTTTGAACTAAGAGCCTATCTACAGCTTATTGATAGCTTATTGATAAAATACTTGGATCCTGGAACTAAAGAGAAAAATGTAAGAGAGCTCCTTTCACCCCATTCCATGTGACTCATTAGGTTGCACTGGATGGAGATTATAGTTCTAAGGAGTGGGACATTACTACCAGAGAACATAATAAGGCTTCCATTAAAAAAAAAAAAAAAAAAATAAGGCTTCCATTAAACACGCAGCAGCCACCGGGTTGCTTGGGACTTCCATTATAGCAGTTCAACAAGCGAGGGCAATACGCCAACCCATGCTGCTGCAGGACGGGAGCCAGGGCACTGCGGCATCTGTGGTTCACTAGTGAGGGCAGTAACTAGGCAACCACAGAAACCACAAGGGCAAAGTGAAAGCCAAACAAGGGCAAAGTGATGAGGGTCTGAGCCCTCAAAGATGAAGGTTTGGGTTACCCACTGGTCAGGTAACCAAGACTAGCTGGCCAAGGCAATAGGGAATTTAGAATGGTGGGGGGTGGGGAGAGGGAGAAGATAAATGTAGCTGCAGTCTCTGGACCAGCCCCCAGCAACAGAGCTGTAGATTGTCCTACTAATGCTCATACTGCCAGTCTTTTTTTCCTCCGTTGTCACTATCAGCCACCTTGAAGAATCAAAGGTAGAATAAGGTAAGCTGGACATGGAGAACCTAGTGGGGAAAGGGTGGACTGTCTTTGCCGGTGTCTCCCCTGCGTCCTCTCATCCTTACCACAGAAGGCCTCAGTGGCTCAACTTCCAGCACATCCCCTGTTTCACTTGAGAGCTTTCTCTGGCCTCCAGGACCTGGATCAGGGTTTAACATATCTATCACCCCAGCTCCCACAAAAGGGATAACATGGAAGCATTTATACCAGCCCCCTGAGTTTCCCAGGCAGCTTTACTCCTGTCCCCACTATGCTGGATGCTTGATAATGCACCTTATTTAAGCTGCCTTCCCTTCCCAATCCTCTCCACTCCACTTGCCAGTTTCTAGGTCTGATTTTTCCAGAACCCTACCTGACAGAGTCACCTCCAGTGGCTGCTAGGGAACCAAGTCATTACATTAACAAGTTATAAACAAGAAAAAACAAGTATTTATCCCGCCTAGCCTACATTGGATGAAATTATCATACCAAATATTTGACAAGGAAAAACATCTTTTTATAGAAGTATTCCAGCTAATGAGTAAAGAGAAAATGACTGATTAAAATATCATCATTTGTAACTACTGGAGAATTATTAAATCTGGGCAATAATCACTGGCTTCAAACCTTGAACATCATAATACATCTTCTATTGGACGCATAGAACACCATTCAATACTGAATCTGATCAAACAGCTAAATCTAAAAACAAATTATAGAAAATGCAAGAAACAATATTAAACAGCAAATGCAAACCATGAGAACTCTACAACACGGATCCACTAATCTCTTCTACAAATAATAATAATAATCATAATAATAATAGCAAGAAAGAAGAAAATGGTGAGGAGAATCAGTAGGCTCAAGAGACATGTTAAGCAGCTGCAGCAATGAACCTTTTTGGAATATCTGTAAAGGTGAGGAGTAGGAGATAGAGGGAAGAAAAGAGGAGGGGAAAAAGGGAGAAAGAGGGAAAGAGACAAGATCTGCGTCCTATGTTCAAGGAGCTAATCCTTTAAAGACTCTTCATTCAATGAGATTTACCCACTAATTGACTAGATGCTTAGTACGATTTCTTCTTCCCATAAAAGAGTGAAAAAATAGATGAATAGCCTAAGTGGAAAGGGAGATGACTTTGAAAATGAGAATGCAACTTTAAGGAGCATTTGGCATTCCAGAGTATGTGTAACACTGTCCTAGAAACCCTGAAACTTATAAAATTTGGAAGGGAAAAGGGGAAGGAGAGCAGCTAATCCATTTATTATTAAAACCTTCTTATCTTTGCCCTGTCCTCTACTTTCCTTCCTACTTCCTTCTTACAGAGAAAAGAGATGATTTCTCCCTTTTTCTGTGTACTGAACATCCATTCATCTCTGCAGAAACAGCACCTGTGCCCCAACAAATCTCATGGAGTTGAGACTTGAAGACTTCTTTTGACATCAGAGAAAGATTGAATGTAAAAGGTTTTCAGTCTGCTTGCGGGAGAGGAGCTTTTCTGAGTTGCAGGCTTGTTTTTGAAGGCAAGAAAGGAGACTACACTGGTTAGCATAAATACTTGCTTCAGCAATTCCCCCATTTATTCTACCTGAGCAGGTGCACAGCCCTTTCTTCCTAACTGCCAAGAAAGGAAAGTTTGCAATTTCCATCATTCAAAAAGAAAGCTGAAGGGGAGCACCAAGGGAGAGCAAAATAGAACATGAGAAATATACACATACACTGAAAGATGGGGAAGGGAAGAAGGTGGGAGAGGAGAGATAGAAGGAGGAAAGAATGAACACAAGATTTCATATTTTCCTCTGCTTTTTGTGCTTTTTGTGACTAACGGATAACTCTTTGGAGTATAGAAAGATGGTTTTAAAAGGTATGTCTTATAGACAGGATAAAATGCTTAAAGACCTTTCAGAATGTTCAAAAAAATATAAATAACAAATATTCAGAAGCAAAGAATTAAGCAAAGCTAGTAGTTAGTTACATTCATCCCTCCTCACCTTCTGAGTGGAGTGGATATTGTAGAGGAGTCTTGGTGGGGTAGCAGCTCAGCACCTACAAGGATACATTTTGAAGAAGTTCAAGGAGGGCTAAATTGCTTCTATAGGAAAAGATAGCAACAACAATATGGAAGCGTCTAGAAGGGAAGATCCAGAAGGTGGGACCTGGAGGAGCACAAGCAGGTATGGAAAAGGCCTCGGAGAGGAAGCAGGAAGAGAAGGAGACAGTGACAAAAGTGGAGTATCTGCCCTAGGAGGAGAAAAGACAAAGAAAAGCAGAGACAGGTAAAGAGAATGTGTAGAGATTTTGTTGCACGATGTGCCGTGTATGTTCCCCTGCGCCTGCACCCTAACCCCCATCTTCTTCCAAATCTTTGGTAAGATACTTATCACTAAATGAAGATTTTGCAAATATGCAGAGAGGGAGAGAGGTGGGGAGAGAGAGACAGAGAGAAGCTGAAACCTTAGGGCAGACCTGTGTGAGAGCACATCAGGATGGCAGAAACAAATGCTTTTGGCTTCCAGGACTAAAGTGCAAAAAACCCAAAGTGAGGAACCATGAAAACCTATATAACTTGATCGCCAGCTGGGAAGATGTGACAAAACTTTCACTTGTCTCAGCATGGATAGACCAAGAAGAGGAAAAGCCATCCAGTGAGAAATCTGATTTCTTAGTGGAAAAGTAATTCGAATTCTCTGCTGTTTGCACTAAAATCCTTGTGGTAGCTGACTGGTTAGTTTTCAGCTTATCTTACCAATTATCAACACCAACACCAAAATCACAAAATTGCAATTCAGGTCAGCACCTATGGCTCAGTGAGTAGGGCACCAGCCCCATATACCGAGGGTGGCGGTTCAAACCCGGCCCAGCCAGCTAAAACAGCAATGACAACTGTAACAACAACAAAAAAAGCCAGGCATTGTAACAGGCACCTGTAGTCCCAGCTACTCAGAAGAGAGTAAGGCAAGAGAATCACTTAAGCCCAAGAGTTGGAGGTTGCAATGAGCTGTGAGACCATGGCACTCTACCGAGGGGGCAACAAAGTAAGACTCTGTCTCAAAAAAAAAAAAAAATTGCAGTTCAGCCAACACATCATTGGTGGGTTAGGCAGCTGCCTCTGTGCCCTCAGCTTCATACCAACTCACTTCCTATAGTGCAAGGGGTTCCTCCTTGATTCATCAAACATTTGAGTGATCAGAACTATTTTATCCATCTACCATCTGATAAGACACCTCAGCTAAAAAAAGAAATCAATGTGTAGAAAAGCCACTCTTTATGTCATGTTGTTTGATCTGGATGTTATTTACATGACTGTCAGAACAAGTAAACTTCATTATGGCCCAATTGCTTTACACAACCTTCCAAAACCTTGCCTGATGTCTGGCATGCCCACTAAAATATCCTTAATATTATTTGCTGTAATTTAACCGACTAAATCAAAAAAAATGAGGGTAGTTTTGAAGTCCCTATGACTAATGTCTGTATCAAATAATCTACTTGGAAATAGAATCATAAATGTTTCTTCCACCATTTAGAAGGAATCATTGTACAGATAATAGAACTCAAAAAAAGCAAACAAAACAAGTATAACAAATTGCTACTAAAGTGAAACTTTTTTTTGTTTTATTTTTATTTTTTACTTTTTTATTTTTCCAAAGTCTCAAAAAATAGACAACTTATATTTATAAATAAAAATAGAAGATAATTTTCAAAAACAGATCATATCAAATCTTATAGAAAAAGAAGAAATACTTCAAATTTATTCTACTTCATTTGGATATACCTGATATCAAAATTGGAAAAAACATAGTGTTATAAAGGGAAACTACAAACATATTTCACTTATAAATGAGGATATAATATCCTAAACAACATATTAACATGTTGAATTAAAAATTATTGTTCAAATAATCTACTTTGGTCAAAATTAAATCCAATTTATGTAAGAATTACTTACTATTTTCTTTTCATTTTTTTTCTTTTTTCCTTTAGCCCCACCCCGCCCTCCGTCGCTCTCTGTGTGCTCTTTCCTTCCCTCCCCCACCATGTCATTAATTGTCCTCCTATCAAAGTTGAATACATAGGATTCACGTTTCTCCATTCCTGTGATGCTTCACTAAGAATAATGTGTTCCTCCTCCATCCAGGTTAATACAAATGCTGCAAAATCTCCATTTTTTAAAATGGCTGAATAGTATTCCATGGTATACATATACCACAGCTTGCCAATCCATTCCTGGGTTGAGGCACATTTAGGCTGTTTCCACACTCATGTTTTTTCCATGAATCCAGTGGAAAAATTCTTCCAGAAAACAAGAAACTAAGCATAATATATTTATCGATTTTACTGATATCTGATCTACTTCTAAACCCTATGTCAAGGATTTTATAATAAGAATCACACATTTAAAAAAAATTATATAGAAATGGAGACAAATTAATAAACGAAATATATAAGCCATTATTGAACAACTCTGTTTAACATGACGTGATACTTGTAGCAAAGACAAAAAGAGAATAACATAGCTTACAACTTACTCATTTCCTAATACAAAAGCAAGCATTAAATAAAGACATAAATGAATCTTTCCAAAGTAATACAAGTTCCTCAGGAGAGGAGAACATTTTTCTTGTGTAAAATTCCAAAGGATATCCATCTCATAGTCCTCATACAAAGGGCATGAAAATATCTTTTGCATCTCTCTTACTAGATCCAATAACTAATAGAGTTCATCTATCAGAACACTCACTACAACTTTGACAAATTATTGAAATACTTATAACCTCTGAACTTCCATTTTTAAAATTATGTCAAGTATTCATTTTGCAATAATATGAACTGCTGGGCAGCACCTGTGTCTCAGTGGGTAGGGTGCCAGTCCCATATGCCGAGGGTGGCAGGTTCAAACCTGGCCCTGGCCAAACTGCAACAACAAAAAAGTAGCCAGGCCTTGTGTAGTGCCAGCTACTAGGGAGGCTGAGGCAAGAGAATTGCTTAAGCCCAAGAGTTGTAGGTTGCTGTGAGCCATGAGACCACAGCACTCTACTGAGGGGGATAGAAGGAGACTCTGTCTCTAATAATAATAATAATAATAATAATAGTAATGAGGAGGAGGAGGAGGGGAAGAAGAAGAAGAAGAAGGAGGAGGAGGAGGAGGAGGAGGAGGAGAGGGAGGAGGAGGAGGAGGAAGAACTGCTTACCAATTTCTAAAATGATCAATTTCAGTTCTCCCACCCAGTATTCCCTACCTTTTCATAGAGGGATCCCAATAAATAGGACATGGCTCACAAACTGGGGACAAGGTGATCAGAGCAACAACACCAGCAAGCAACAAAAACAACACTGGGAACTGAGATGTTGCAAATAAAACTCCAACTCTGAATGGCAAAAAGTGAGCTAAACATACTGAAAGGAACTCAGTCCTAGAAATCCAGTGTTATCCTGAGAGTAGAATCCAAGTATTAGAACTGTTTTTCCTGGTGAAGGGAGCAAGTGTTCATTATCTCTGGTCATGGAAGTTCATGTGCTAGAGTACGAATGCCTTTTCATCTTTACCAGTTCTCTGTTCAGACATTGTTTAATTAGGTTAATAGAAACATTTAAGGTTTTGATAGTCTTTTAATTCACCTGCACAAACACAGACAGTTGAAATTCAATTTTGGAGAGAATGATACAGTCATTTGAAAAAGCTTTTCTTTAATCTCCCTGAACACATTTTTTGGCATCTTATTAATATTTTCCAAATTGAATGAATCTGTCTCTTTGTGTTTAGCAGATAACTCAAGAATTGGGTGAGGCCAGCAGTCATTAGAGATTTATTGTCCTTAATGATAAACTAGAAACTGGCTGCCCAGAACATTAAGTTATAAGGGCAGCAGAGACACGTGAAGAGTCAATGCCACAGACCGAAAGACATCCTGGCACACTCTGCTTCCTGCTGAAACATCCACCACAGGGACTGAGCTTGAGCTCACTCGACACTGAAGAAGCTGAGGAGCACACACGTTCTTCCCAGACAGTGCTGCAGAGCCACCATGATGCTACACATTCACATCATCGAAACAAGAGAAAATACGTGAAAAACAGCAAAGCAAAGGAACAAGAGAGGAAACTCTCTCCTACACACATGGAAAATGCATTCACATGTACCAAAAAAGAACTCGTCACAAATAGAACATTTATTTATTACATGGAGCCTTCCCATGACCTTCTTACTTCTCCAGTTTCACCTTCTACCCCCTTTCCCACTGGTCCTCATGCTCCAACCCCACTGGCCTCCCTTCTGCTCCTTCATCTTGCCAATCTCACACTCCAGGCAGGGACTTGGCATTCACCGTCCCTCTGCAGCGAACTTTATCCCTGCCGAGCTTCCCAGAGAGGCTTCTTCCTGTCATTCCAGTCTCAGATTATATGTCCCCTTTCAGAAAATATACCATGAATCCCTTCTTTCATCCTAATGACCTCATCTTAACTTTACCTCTGTTAAGATTATTTCCAAATAAGGTCACATTCTGAAATACTAAGAATAGGAACTTCAACAGCTGAATTTCAGGAAGACACATTTCAAACTATAACATCAAATCTGAAGTACCTTGAGGTGAGGAATAGTTCTCATTTGTTATATTCCCATCATTTCATAATTAATTAATTATTCAATTAATTAACAAGATGTGTCCTGAGGGCCAATCTTTTTTTTTTTTTTTTTTTTTTTTTGCTAGTAACCATTTTTATCATGCATGCATGTCAGGAAGTCATAATCAAAGCAAGAGTCCAAAATATACATGGGTATTTTGTTTTTTAAGATCCTGCGCTTTGATCTCAAATATGTTTTTTTCATACTGAAAGCTTAGATTCCCAGCAAAAGTTCAAAATTTTCAGAATATGAAATTTCTACACAGTCCTATTCTAAAAATGATGATGATTCCACAAAGTTGGAAAAATTCAGTTATAACAACCTGGAATGAAAATTTAGAATTCAGCTTGGTGCCTATAGCTTAGTAGCTAGGACTCCAGCCACATACACCAGAGCTGGCGGGTTTGAATCCAGCCCAGGCCTGACAAACAAAAACGACAACTACAACCAAAAAATAACCAGGTGTTGTGGCGAGCACCTGTAGTCCCAGCTACTTGGGAAGCTGAGGCAAGAGAATAGCTTAAGCCCAAGAGCTGAAGGTTGCTGTGAGCTATGACACCACTCTACACCAGGGTGACAGCTTGAGACTTCATTTCACAATCTAACAGACATTGTGTAACATTCATGACCTGTAACTTGACTCATCTCAGAGCATTTGAGAGAAAAGGTACCATTAGAAAAATACCCTATATACGCATACCATGGAATACTATTCAGACATTAAAAAGATGGAGACTTTACATCTTTTGTATTTACCTGAAGGGAACTGAAGCACATTCTTCTTAGTAAAGTATCACAAGCATGGAGAAGCAAGTATCCAATGCATGCAATATTAATATGAAACCAACAGATAAATAGCTACACCCCTACTTGAGAAAAAAACAAGATTAAATTCAAGTGGGGTAAGAGGGGAGGAGGGAAAGAGGAGAAGCAAGCAGGGAGGAGGATTGGTAAGCTAATGGGTAAATGTCAGTGTATACAGTAGATCCCCTGGGTGAAGGGCTCAACTACAACTTGAACTTTACCTAACAAATGCAAACAATGTAACCAAATCATTTATACCTTCATATTAATCTGAAATTAAAAAGTACCCCCATACTAACCCAAAATTAAGAAAGAAAAAAAGAGAGAGAGAGAGAAAAAAAAAAAGGAAGGAAGGAAGGAAGAGAAAGAGGGAAGGAATGACTAAGAAAGAAAAGGGTAATTTCTTTAAGATTAACCTGAGCTGCTTCTTTAATCACAGACAATGCATAAAAACACTTCTTTTTTTTTTTTTTTTGAGACAGAGCCTCAAGCTGTCACCCTGGGTAGAGTGTCGTGGCATTATAGCTCACAGCAACTTCCAATTCCTGGGCTCAAGCGAGTCTCCTGCCTCCGCCTCCCAAGTAGCTGGGACTACAGGCGCCCGCCAAAATGCCTGGCCATTTTTTGGTTGCAGCTGTCATTGTTGTTTGGCGGGCCCGGTGGGCCCGGGCTGGATTTGAACCCGCCAGCTCAGGTGTACGTGGCTGGCGCCTTAGCCCGCTGAGCCACAGGCGCCGAGCCATAAAAACACTTCTTAAAAATTCCTTTTCTCTTCCATTGGGTTCTCTTATATACCACAGACGTCTTCAAAACTCTCCCCATCACCAAACATTCATCAAAAAATAAAACAAACCAGATGGTGTCTGTGGCTCAGTGAGTAGGTCACCAGCCCCATAAACAGAGGGTGGCGGGTTCAAACCTGGCCCTGGCCAAACTACAACAACAACAAAGAAATAGCTGGGAGTTGCAGTGAGTGCCTGTAGTCTCAGCTACTTGGGAGGCTGAGGCAAGAGAATCACTTAAGCCCAAGAGCTGGAGGTTGCTGTGACCTGTGACACCATGGCACTCTACCGAGGGTGACAAAGTGAGACTCTGTATCTAAAAAAAAAAAAAAAAAACAGAAAACCATGAATTTCCCCTAGTTTATAAAAGGAATTCAGAGATAAAAAGTTACAAACACAAATCCACAAATATTTTTAGAACACCCACCATGCTAACCAGAGCCTTCTGACTCTCTG
>CAUYON010188987.1:0-11632 GCA_963573935.1 Arctocebus calabarensis | reverse complement strand
TAACATTCAATAATTTTATTTATTTTTTCCCATCAATCATATAAAGTACATCAAAAACCACACTAAGGGCTCGGCGCCTGTGGCTCAGCGGGCTAAGGCGCCAGCCACGTACACCTGAGCTGGCGGGTTCGAATCCAGCCTCTGGGCCCGCCAAACAACAATGACGACTGCAACCAAAAAATGGCCGGGCATTGTGGCGGGCACCTGTAGTCCCAGCTACTTGGGAGGCGGAGGCAAGAGACTCGCTTGAGCCCAGGAATTGGAGGTTGCTGTGAGCCGTGTTGCAAACGCACTATACCAAGGGCGACCGCTTTTGGCTCGGTGTCAAAAAAAAAAAAAAAAAAACCACACTAAGTCTCACTAAGACATGACTCCTAAGCTATCAGAGGCAAGTGTACATTCTTTTTCTGGCAATTTATTCAGTGTATGCTACTTTATAAAGTGTTATTAAATTACTATAAGCTCCTAAAGGAGGAAATAGATAAGATGATAACAAGATTAAGGAAAGGAGTACGTCTGTCTGTCCAAGGAAAACCAGGATAGTGGAGAGAGATTGATGATACAAGGATGTGAATGGGCCCCTTTGTAATACAGAAATTCAGTAATTAGCACGTATAACTTTATTATTCAGTCCGAAAATAATAAATACATTTAATTTAATATTCCCTTAATATTTTTGATACTTTTATTAGAAATTTTCATCGCAATAAACTTAGTGTAACTCTTCTATTTTCTGAGCTTCCCAAACCAACTTAGGATGCAGACTTGGATAGTTGAGAGAGTATGTACTCTACCTACTGCTTGTAATACCAATGGCAATTCCCACGACAATTCCAACCAAGACTTTTACCTTTTCATATTATAAGGGAAACAAGGAAATGAGGAACGTAGGAAAAGAAGGCAGGGACCACGGTTGAAGTTTGAAGAGTATAGTATGATAAAGTCCTACATTGTTGATTTTTATCCACCAAACCAGCAACTGATAAGATAGAGAAAAATATTTGTAACATGCTTGTTATGTGTCTAACACGTTATATACACTAGATTCTTTAATCCAAAGAACATCTGTGAGAAGAGGTAGCACTGTCCTCATTTTGCGATAAATAAGATGAGATAGGTCCACAACATACCCAAGACCACAGATAAAAGAGGGAGTTGACTCAGTCCACGGGCTCTGTTTTGAAAATCAGGAATGTTTCTTCACTAATCTGCAATTGAAAGTGCAACATATTGAAAAACAGAAAGATAATTTGGCCTGCTTTGTTCCCAATTCTCTTGTTCTTTGCTTGCCACCACTGCAGCCTTTTAGAGCTAGCAGGAACACTTCAAATAAACACTCTGACCTGTTCTTTACATGAAAGTACTTTATAGCTGAAGCTGACTCAAGCATATTTTCCTAAAATACAAATCTTTTCCTCTACATTAGAGCCTATAATAGACAATCACATCTTGTTTTATCTAAGAAATAAAGCTCCCTGGTTATATCCCTTTGAGAATATACATACGAAGCCTCAGAAAACAGGCAGTAAAACATCATATGAAATATTTAATAACCTACAGCTTGGCAATGTTCACATCGATTTAAGAAAACTCTCCAGCAGATATATCTATATCTATACATAGATGTAGATAGATATTCCAGTAATAGTAAAGAAGTAAACATGTGTAATTCCTAAAGATCTATGACACTAAAAAAACGTATTTCTGTTTAAAAATAAAATATATGTCAAATAAGCCAATCCCACCCAAAACATTTTATTAAAACCAAGATTCATTATTTAATAATTATTGAGTGCTGGGGCAGTGCCTGTGACTCAAAAGAGTAGCATGCTGGCACCCCCCCCACACTTCCCCCGAGGTGGTGGGTTCCAACCCAGACCTGGCCAAAAACTGCAAAATAATAATAATTATTATTATTATTATCATTGAGTGCTGAGTATTATGAGATACTGTTCTAAGTGCTGTCATCCCAGCTACTTGGGAGGCAGAGGAAGGAGACTTGCTTGAGCCCAGGAGTTGGAGTTGCTCTGTTTCAAAAAAATAAAAAGAAAAAGAAAATGCAACAGAATTCAAGCAAACATTAGGCTATGTCCTTTGCATGTTTTATTTTTTTTACAACAAACTATGAGGTAGCTATTTATGACCCTAACTTTATTCTCTCTATAATCTGCTATGAAGTGGGTCCTACAAACCAACTGTCACAACAGAGACTTTAAAAAATAACCTAAATGTTACATTATAAACCTCCCAGTTGTGCCTTCCATCTAAATTTTCATAACCTGTAGGTAACCATTACACTAGTACCTATTTCAGCCTTCTCATCCTGTTTTAGCAAACATGAGTGGTCATACTGCAAACACCTTAATCACACAAAAAGACTGCAACCATGCCATGGCAATCTCTTTTCTTGCTCTCCACATCATTCCTATGTATACTATCTAGGGGTTACATCCTCCTCTCCCAGTCAGTAAAGGCCTTGGTTGTCTTTGATCAGAAAATTGTTGACCAGTCAACATTCAGTGGCAGACACAAGAGTTTTGAGCTCCTGTTATAAATGAGTGACAAGAAGACACTCAAGTCTAATCTCAACAGGTAGATGATAACTAGGTTAATCAAAACAAAAATTAGACAAAAGTTAATTTTCCTACCTACTATATTTTTCTCTATATCACCTGTTTGTAATTTTAGGGAGCAGGGGGAACTATTATAGTTTTTATGTGCCTATAAGGATTTATGTGAATTTTTTAGGTTTGGAGTCCCCACCCCCACCCCCACTCAACACCACTTCTTTATTTTAATGGCTATTTTGGTCTTTTGATATTTTTTAAAAAATCAGATTTAAAGTTTCAAATTTTATTTGAATGTAATAACAGGTAAAATGTCTATAAATTTAAAAGATGGCACTGCTATTCAGACTCCTGTTAGGTAAAGGGGCAGAAACTTACTGCCTAGCTCTTATGATAATGGAAATCTTTAAGATAGCAGCAGTAATTGCTACATGATGTCAATTGAATAATAAGCCTTGATTATCTTCAAAGTCTTCAGAGTCCTTGATAACCTCATATACCACCCAGTGCCCTTTACGAGGTAGACATTTTGCCAACAGGCATTTCACTCGCGACTCATCTAAGTCCAGGCTTGTCTTTGAATCTGCATTGAGTTTGCACATTTGTTTCATTATAGCTTTAATTATGAACCTAATGCTTTTATCAAAGACTTTCAAGATTAATCTCATTATGCCCTTTATGCCTGTTGATTTTAGCTGCCACAAAAAGCAAAGTCAACTTTCATCCTCCAGACTCTAATTCCCATAAAGGCTCTGATCATTCCCTCTTCTGACCCCTTTTCTTAGCCTGCCCAACTCCTGAAATCTTTCCAGTATGTCCTCTGAGACTCAGATAGTCATCAGCAAAATCACTTCTCTGAACATCTCTTTCATTTCTTTCTTTAAACTTGATCCACCCTATAGCCCTCTCCTCTGCAACCTGCTCAAAAGGCAGATGTTTTCTATCCCAAACCCTACTACTGCTGGGTCTAGAGGTTAAGAAGATGGCATTCTTGCTTCCTGTTACTCCTTCTACACTATTCTGCCTCTCTCCTCCTTTGAAATATCAATTTAAATGTTATTACATCAAACTACAACACTAACTACCTCTCTCCACTGCAGTGTTCAAACAGTACTCACGTCTCCCTCCATTCCATTCCTTCAAGATTTTTGCTCCTAACTCATGGATATTATCTTAAACTCTCTTTCTGTCATGATTCTCGTTAACTTCAGTCCACATAGATTATCTTTCCAATACATTGTTACTCAGTCCCTAGACCTCATCTCTCCCATTGATTTTGTTCTGTACCCTACTCCAACTATTTACTGTCATGGTCATACATGTAACTCTATCCTTATCCAGTGATTATAGCCCCTCTATCATCTCAGTTTGAAACATTCCATTTTCTGACCACTACTTCCTATATTTTCAGCTCACTATCTCTAGCTGGAATCTGGAACCCACCAGAACCTATGATTCATTGATCCTAACATCTTTTCATTTTCTCTCATCCCTTATATCCTCACTTCTATTTTTATTCAGCTTAAATTCTATGGTTTGTTATAACCACTCCCTTGTATACATCCTAACTCTCCTAACTCTGGTTCTATCCATCTCTCTACCTATTCCATGCTTACACCTGTATGTGTGAATATGGCTGGAGGATGAAAAAACAAAACAAACAACAACAAAACAAATTGACTGGTCTCATTAACATTCAATATCTCTAACTTCACAGAGGCCTTTAATCCTGGATAGGACTCGTACTGTATTTCCATTCTCCTAAAGAACTATTACATAGATTTTCTTCTTTCCTAAAATACCCATCTCTTCCTCTGTCAGTCTCATTCTGAACTGATGATCTTGCTTTTTATTTTACTGAGAAAATACAACCAAGCAGAGAACATCTGAAAACACCCACAACCACATTCACCCAATTACCTGCAACTATCATCTCTCCTGTTACTGTGTCTAAACTTTTTCCAGAATACCATACTCTCTTGGTTTTCCCTTCTCACTAATAGCTCCTTCAAAGCTTTTTTTGTTGTTTCTTCCTTGCTGTGATCTAAACAGATATGTCGTCCCAAAATTTATATGTTGAAATCTAACAACAAGGGAGTGGTATTAAGAGGTAGGGCTTTTGGGAGCTGTCTTGGTGATGAGGGCAGACCCAAATAAATGGGACTAGTGTCTCTACAGATGAGGCTCAAGGAAGCCCCCAACCCTTCCACCATGTGAAGACACAGCAACAAGGCACTATCTTTGAAGCAGAAAGTTGTCATCAGACACTGATCTGCTGGTGCCTTGATCTTGGACTTCCAGACTCTAGAACTGTGAGAAACAAGTTTCTATTTTTTATCAATTATTCTAATATAGCAGTCCAAATAAACTAAAACACTCCTCATCTCTCAAATATCTGAATGTTGAAGTTCCAACATAGAGCTTATTCTTGTCTCCTATATACACGAATTCCTTTAGTGAACTCAACCACCTCATGCCTGATGAACTTTTGAATTTTATCTCCAGCCTTAACCTTTCCCCTGAACTTGAGAGTTATATATTCAATAATCTACATTTTCACTTGGGGAGCTAATAGACATCTCAAATTTAATATGTTTGAAATGAAGTTCATCTCCCCCAAACCTGCTTCTCTGACAGTCTTCACCATCATAGTTAGTGGTTACTACATTTTCCAAGATGCTCAAGCAAAATATTTGAAGTCATTCTTGACTTTTCTTTCTTTTTTTTTTTTTTTTTGAGATAGAGCCTCAAGCTGTCACCCTGGATCGAGTGCAATGGCATCACAGCTCACAGCAACCTCCAATTCCTGGGCTCAAGCGAGTCTCCTGCCTCTGCCTCCCAAGTAGCTGGGACTACAGGCACCCCTCACAACGCCCAGCCATTTTTTGGTTGCAGCCATCATTGTTGATTGGCGGGCCCAGGCTGGATTCGAACCCGCCAGCTCAGGTGTATGTGGCTGATGCCTTAGTCCATTGAGCCACAGGCGCCGAGCCTCATTCTTGACTTTTCTTTTTCCTCACACTCCGTATTCAATCTAAAACATCTTGTGAGCTCTATCTTCAAAATGCATTCAGAATCTTCACACTTCTCTTCACTTCTACTGTTAAAAGCCCAAATCCAAGCCACAGCCACATCCCAGATTATTACTAGAATCATTTAACTGACTCCCTGCTCCTAGAGTTGTTACCAGTATTTTCTGCTATGTCCTCTTTTGTCTTAGAGATTCAGAATGAAATCCCAGACCATATGAATAAGTGGCAGAACAAAGTTTATTTTACAGAGAAGTACATAGAGAAAAGGGCAAAAAAGCCTCCAGCAGTGGAGGAGGGAAAATTCCTAAATGAGAAGACCTGTGTAGGTCTTTGGTCTGGGGGTTTATATACTGTGTGCAAGTGTGAAGATTTTAAGAGTAAGAATCACACTTGCTAGGGGGTTGACAGACAAAAACATTCTTGGCAGTGTTGATTAGGGAATGAATGCAATAGCAAATGAATGAGGGTATTAACAAATAAATGTACTCTTCTAGCTCTGGGCAAGAAGTGGCAAGAGGCCCAGCTTACATGATGTACTGGAGAAACAGCTTGTCTCCTGTCAGAGAGTGCACTTTGGAGACAAAGTCTTGTTTGCTTACGTCTGGAAAATGGGAGTCCTTGTCCAGGTCTGAATGGGAAAACACTGTATCAGTGTAAACCTCTCTGCTCTCCTTTAAAACTCTTCTCAGAAGAAGATCTAGAATATCCTTTGTGGTATTTTTTTTACTTTTTATATCCATCATCTATCTTCAACAATTGTCAATATGTGAGCAATCCTTTTTCAATGAAACTCACGACCTTTCTCCGCCATCATTCTAAAGTAAATCCATAACATTTTAGATTATTTTGTGCTTAGTTTTTAATTGGGACCCAATCAAGATCCTGTTACTGGAATTTCTTTCTACAGTAGGTCCTTAAACCCACAGACCATGGAGACCAGTGATAAGATAGAATTTATTAGACAAAAGGAAAGAAAGGCACCAGAACCTCTGGCAGAGGGGGGAGACCCAAGAGGGAAATAAGTGAGTCTTTCGTCTAGGAGCTTTTGTGGGATTTACACTTGGCTAGGACTTGGCAGACTTCAATGTTGATTAGTGACTGAATGAGGGTAATAACAAATGAATGCAATTCCTCCCACTCTGGGAAAAAGTGGCAGGGGGTATTCAGAGAGTACCATTTGGAGAGAAAAAATCAGTTTGTTTAAGCCTGGAAAATGGAGGCCCTTGTCCAGTCCTGAATGGGGGAATACAGTATCAATTCTCCCTCTCTGAGTAGACACTCTACATGCTCTTACGGGATAAGGAATGCTGATTTGTTCTTAGCTACTTTCTGCTAAATTGAACAATGATAAAAGGGTCAATTAGAGTTTCTTCAGAGGGAGGTGATCCAGGTGTCCAATAGAATCAGGTCTTAGACTGGATCAATTTTTACTGTTTGTGGCTTGATGACAGATGTCATCTCTGGAAGACACAAATCTAAATAGCATATTAAAAGGCAAGGATAGAAGATCGAGCAGAGGGGGTTAATCGCAGTGTCATTGGTGTCAAGTTGGAAATAACAGTTAGTGATTTCAAAAGAAAAGTACATTAACACTTTCCTTCATGGTTTCTACATAATAACTTCAAACTTTCTTTAGCCTCACAAGTTTAAGTAGACTCTGGTTGATTCTCTTCATGATCCGTTTCTGTAGGAAGTGGTGAGTCCCAGATTTTACTTATGAATGATGTATCCAGGAATCTATTTGATTACTTTAATAGTTGTAGACGAAGATAAGATTACAGGAAAGCGACCCTCCCAACTTGGGGTCAGGGAAGGTGAATTGGAGGAAAAAGCTTTGATCATAACTAGATCTCCAGGAAAGAGAAGCTCTCTTAGTGTTGAATGTGAAAATGTAATTGCGAGGTTTTTAAGGATTTCTTGAAATTTAGCCAAAGAAGTAATATGTTTTACTAATTCTGTAGTTTTGATCTCATAATAAATCATTAGTTAAAAAGGGCCTTCCATATAATAACTCAAATGAGCTACAACTGAGTCTCTGAGGTAAATTTCTTATTCTAAGGAGAACAATAGAAAGTAATTAAGTCCAAGGGAGATGAGTCATCTTGAGTTAGCTTTCTTAACTGTCCTTTGATTTTTATCATTCATTTTTTCTGCTTTCCCAGAGGATTGGGGCCTCCAAGAATAGCATAGATGATATTATGCCTAGGGCTTCCCTGTGTAACAGCTGCTTTGAAGGCAGGCCCATTATCACTTTTTAAACTCCAAAGGAGACAAACCTGGGGATAATATCATGTACTGCAGCCTTTATAACTTCCTGGGCCTTTTCTGTCCTGCAAGGGAATGCTTCAACCCAATTAGTAACGTTATGGTGTGCGAGATGAGACCACCAGACAAATTAAAGAAGCCAATTAGGAGCCTTTATTAAGACTGGCCAGCCTGACTGCCTTCTAAGGTCAGAAGAGCAGTGATGACCAGCTTGGGAACAAAGTTTTTATAGGGCGATTTATGCAGGCTACATAAAACAGTAAACTAGTATGTACAGAAGCAAATTTATGGCACTTACGGTTAATAATAGTTACTGGTCAACTAGTTCAGCAAGAAAAATATTTTTTTAGAACAATGGAGTCAACAGGACTCTAAGGTACCAGTGGCACCACCAAAGAAGCCTCATCCTGTTTTTACTAATCTTTGCCCCATTACCTCATCCTTCTTATTTTTACTTTCCCCTATGTTTGGGAAACAGGGTGAGTATCAGTGCTGGTGGGCTGAATCTCCCTCTTGCTCACCATCTCAGTAAAAGTATCCACAATTCCCAGCAAATATTGTATATAATGTACCTTAAGGAGATGAGCAAAATCTATTTACCAATTTTCACCTGGATATTTATTTTATCTTTGTATACTTGGGGGAGCTATGCAGGGGTATTTTTTAACTTAATATGTATCTATTGAGCATATTTTGCTCTTGCCACCTGTTCCGTAGTAGCTCATACTTCCAGGTTCATTTTTTTCTCTAATAAGGGAAAGCATAATATAGGTTCTTATCCCATATTCATATAAATGGTTGTTTCTGCTTTAGTTAGTATGTCTTTTCCCAAGAAGAGAATAGGACTTTTAAGCACAATTAGGAAGGCATTTGAGACAAGCCAGTTTTCCCCAATAGCAGCTTACAGGATGAAAGAAAAATTTGGCAACCAGCTTTCCAGATACTCCCTGTATAGTTACAGATTTGGGGAAGAGAAGACAAGAGTTAGAGAGGAGTACAGAAAAGGAGGCTCTAGTGTCCAGGAGAAATTTTATCTCCTGGCTGTCCATGATGAGAGACACTTGAGGCTCTTGAGGGGTGATGACACAAGCATAGCCATGAGAAACTGCTCTGGGCACCCTCAGTCCATTTTGGGGCCTCAAAATGGGGGTCATTGTCCTGGGAGGCCTTCACCTCTAAGGACAGGCTACCCTTCAGTGGTCACCCTTGCATTCTGGACAGGGGCCTGGTGGCTTGTCCAGCAGTGCTGCCTGGGGCAGTTTCTTTAAAGTGGCCCATCTGACCACATGGGAACACTTGTTCTTAGCTCCTCTGGCTTCCCTCTGCCCCTGAACGGTGCCCACTTGTTGGAGTATTACTAAAATTCATCCCTTCTTTCTTTTTTCTCCTCTTCCTTCCATTTCAATTATAAAAGACCACTGTGGCTATTTTAAGAAGGTTCTCCAGGTTATGTTTGGGGCCTGAGCCAATTTTTGGAGTTTTTTCTAATGACTGGAACCACTTGAATGACAAATTTATCTTTTAAAATAATTTTGCCCTCTAAGAAGTCAAGTGTCAACTGAGTGTATTTTCTCATTGCCTCCCTAAACCACTCAAGAAAGACTGACAATACTTTAATTTTGCTCTTGGTAAATAGAAGATAACTTAGAATAATTCATAGGATTTTTCCTATATTGATGTGAACCTGCCAGGATACATGTTAGAAAATGTTTATGCCACCAGTCACCTTGTTTCTCAGGGTCTCATTCAGGATCCTCAAAGGGAACTGCTTATCTTCCCCGGGATATCTGTCCCTTTCTTCAGAGGACATACTGCAATCAGCATTGCACATGAACCACAAATTCACTTTCTAGTCTCATCTAAGACTTTATTCTTCTCATTCAAAGTTAAAGTTTGATCTAGTAGTAGCTTTACATCTCTCCAAGAGAGATCAATCAAAGCTTTGTCCTAACCTTTGTTTTTCTGTTTATTTTTTTGTTTTGTTTTTATTTTGCCTCCCAAGTAGCTGGGACTATAGGCGCCAGCCAGGATACTGGCTATTTTTAGAGATGGGGTCTCACTCTTAGGCTTTTCTTGAACTCCTGAGCTCAGGCAATCCACACACCTTGCCCCCACCCCAGGAGGCTTGAATTACAGGTGTAAACCACCACCTGGTCATGTCCTAACCTTTGTATGACATCTATATACTTATCTGGGAAAATTTTCTTAAATCAACCTTGATTTGTTTTAAATCAACCAGAGATAATGGAGTGAATATTCATGCATTTCCTCCACAGCTTCAACCACCCAAAGTGTCAACCAAGGGACATAAATAAGGATACAATTGTGTTCTGGGGGTTCCAATGGGACTGTGAAACTGTTGGAAAAGACTTCTTAGGGTTTTCTAAAGGTACAGAGGAAGGTGTGGGAGAAGGAGGTGGCAGGTTCTAATTAGGTAATGACAGCATATTCCCTGGGACTCCCTGGCTATTTCGGGAAGTTACTACAGCAAGAAGAGTTGGATCTATCTGACAGGTTTTACACAGTTGGGAGTTGTTTCTGAGAAAAAAAGAAAGCTTGTACATAGGGTACTTCAGACCAATTTCCCTCTTCTTTACGAAAAAGATCTAACTGGACAATGGTATTATAATTTAGAGTGCCCCCTGGTGGCCATTGTTCACTATTGGCAAGTTGACACTGAGGCTAAGCCTGGGTATAGAATAAAACTATACATTCTTTTTTCAGAATCTGGGAATCAAATATGTCCCAATGCTTCAGAATACAACCCAGCGGGGTGTTCTCTTGGTGAGAGAATATGTTACTTATTTGTGGGAAAGAATAAACATCCTGCACCTTAATCAATCCCACCCCTCTGTGTTCCTGAATTGTCAAAACATCCTCTGACCAACCCAGGAAGCCTTCCAGCCAAACAAAAGGAAGAGTTTTTCCGATGCTTGAGGAAGAATTTCTGAGGAGCACAGCCGCCCCACCCACATGATTGTCTGGATTTAGCCATGATTACCAACGTACCACTTTGTACCCACAGGCTTTTCTTTGCTTATTACTTGCCAACAGCACAAACTGAAAAATCTGGCATCCAGGAGCCTGGTCCCACCAGATGCCAGTTCTGCACCTTTCTGTGCCTGTCATTGAATATAAACCTGTCAGTCAAAGTGGGGATGAGCCCTGCCCTGGAGAAAAACTACAATGGTGCTTGCATGTATTACCCTTTTAACAAGCTTTTTCTAAATTCCCAGTTACAAGGGAAAATAGACTTTTAACATGAGCTTAAATGCTATGTTCTCTGCCCTCTCTTCTTCTGGAAAAGTCAGTAAGGCAGCAATAGTCAAACTCAGTAAAAAACCAGGATTGAGAGACATTTTAAAATTTCCACATTAGAATTATTTACAACTAGCTAAAGTATTAGAAAAACCTGGAATGCCTTTGAACCTATTTATACCAATAGACCAGAAAAAAATCAAATATCCAGGGACAGTTTCTTTGCCTTTGTTTTTAAAGGGTTTTCTTTCTTTTTTTCTTTTCCCTGTTTTCTTTTTTTTTTTTTGAGACAGAGCCTCAAGCAGTCACCCTGGATAGAGTGCTATGGCATCACAGCTCACAGCAACCTCCAATTCCTGGGCTCAAGCGAGTCTCTTGCCTCCACCTCCCAAGTAGCTGGGACTACAGGCGCCCGCCACAACGCCCGGCCATTTTTTTGGTTGCAACCGTCATTGTTGCTTGGCGGGCCAGGGCTGGATTCAAACCCGCCAGCTCAGGTGTACGTGGCTG
>CAUYON010188985.1:0-15092 GCA_963573935.1 Arctocebus calabarensis | reverse complement strand
ATGAGGGAGGGGTGGGGAAAGGAAGAGCAGAGAGAGGGAAGGAGCGAGGAGGGTGGGGTCTTGGTGTGTGCCACACCTTTTGGGGGCAAAACATGATTGTAAGAGGGACTTTACCCAACAAATGCAATCAGTGTAACATGGCTTCTCATACCCTCAATGAATCCCCAACAATAAAAATAAATAAATAAATAAATAAATTACAAAATAAAAAAGAAGAAATAATAAGGATGAGGGAGATGACTACCAAAAGACATAATGACTGAATGTTTTCCAGGAGTTAAGAACACCAAAATACAGATTAAGGAAGTTGTTCAAAGTGCCATGTACCATAAGAGAAAAGAAATACACAACAGAGTGACAAATTTAGAACAATAAAGAAGTGGAGATGACAATAGAAACAGCCAAATAGAAAAAACAAACAAGCAAACCAAAAGCTACCTGCAGTGACTGATAGCTGACTTCTCAGCATCCACAATGGAAATCAGAAGAGTAGAAAATAAATTTCCAAAGTACTGAAAGAAAAAAAACTTTTAACTTAGAACTCTATCTTCAGCAATACAATCTTTCAAAAATAATGACCTTTTTAGATAGCAATCCAAGAAAATGTACTATTGACACATTCGTGAAAAGAACTTCTAATGAAAGTACTTCATGTCAAAAGGAAGATTTGCAATATGTGAAAATGGAATGCATAAATGTTAACTGTGTACAATGATAAAATTAATGTCTAATTTGGGAGGCTAAAATATCAAGAGAGGGTAACATATAACTTTGAGTATGTAGTGGTTGTCGTGACAGCATTTTAAGATTCTTACATGATTTAGAGGAACGTAATGCTATTAACATTAAACTATTAATAATGTGTGGTAAAATTTCTAGGATAATCACTAAAGGAATATAAATAGCTATTTAGCTCTTATCATTAGTATTGTTATTATGGTTATTATCATAAGAGGGAGAGAGCAACAGAGAGTGACAGAGAGGAAGAATTTTGTAGTTAAAACAATTTTGAATTAAACACATGTACTGCTCAGTTTCTTCAAGTTTTTTTCTCAGCTAATGGGCATTATAAATATGTATATGGAAAACGTAGAAAGTTTGCAGCATCTCCTGTTTATTTAACAACAGAACCATTATCTCATGGAATATCTAGTAACATCTTGACTTAGTTGACAACTTGGGGAACCCCTTTGAAATTGAATCCATGAGAGCTTAGTTTGTTTCAGTGACTAATAAAACCATGTGGGCTTGAAGAGAATAAGAGTCAGTCTTAGAAGGAACTCTGGTTTGGGGAAGTAAGACCGTAAGGGAGAATTGAAAATACTATTGACCAATAATACCAGGAAGGATGGGACATATTGTTAAACTGGAAGAAGAAGAAAAAAGCGCCACCTAGAAAATAGGTTGGAAAGTTTCTGCAATAAGGCTGTTGGAACATCTAGGCATACTGCCAAGCAATTCTGGGGAACAGACTTGGCACTGACAGTAGCCTTGTGTTCTTTATGAAAGAGAAAAGATTAATGTATTTTATAAGGCATAATACACAACCTAGAAACCAAATTGCCAGTTAAAATTCTATTTGCAAGCAGGTGTAGGGTTTCAATACAGCTTTCACCTAACCTCATAGAATGCCATCTCTTTATAATCAAATACATGAAAACTATCTTTTCTGTTACCTTTCAGAGTGTCAAAATGGTACAAAAAAAAATGGCAGGTTAGCAATGTCTTTAATTATAATGAAATTTTATACATGGGCTCTAAATGCAACTATTTGGTTTATGTAGTACAGAGGAAATAAATAATCACATATAGAAAGAAACTTTTGCTCTTACCAATCAAATTAATTATTTTTCCCACAACTTAACATTTTATTTCATTTCATTTTATTATTTTTTTGAGACAGTCTTAATCTGTGGCCCAGGCTAGACTGCCATGGGTCAGCATAGCTCAAAGCAACTTCAAACTCCTGGGTTCAAGCAACCTGAGCCTCCCAAGTATTTGGGACTATAAGTGCCAGCTACAATGCTTAGCTAATTTTTCTGTTTTTAGTATGGACAGAATTCCATTCTTGCTCGGGCTGGTCTCAAGCTCTTGAACTCAAGGAATCCTCCTGCCTCAGCCTCCCAGATTACAAGAGTGAGCCACCATACCGGCCTACAACTTAACATTTTATTTTACTTATTTTTTATTTTGGATTAATATAAGGGTATACACAATTACGTTGCATTATTTGCATTACTTAGGAAAAGTTTGAGTTGTATTTGAGTCCTTCGCCAAGGAGGTATGCCATATACCCCTAGGTTGTACTTACTGAGCCCCTTGCCACCTCCCCGCTTCCCCCCTTCTTGAACCTAATTGAACCTAACTTAACATTTTAAATGTATCCAAGCAAAGAGAAAGGTGAAAGGTATAGGCAGTCTCCAGGTTAGGAATGAGATAGGTTCTATGGTTTTGTTCTTAATTTGAATTTGTATGTAAGTTAGAACAGGAACATTCACTTAGTACCTGCAATAGCCTCTGTTTGTAAGTGCAAGTCATACATCAGTGGGATGTTTGTCAGTCAGGACTTACTGCAAAAGCCTGCATTCAGTAAGTTGGATGTTGTAACTCAGGGACTGCCTTATTTGGTAGTTATTTTTTCTAATTTCATGCTGGTTAGAATACAGGATGCTATCTTTTTCTTAGTCCATAACACCTCAATTGCGATAGATGTAATTTAATGCCACTGATTCTTTCTATAATGCTGTGTGTATACCAGACTTGTTTTCTCTGAAGACTCAAAGAAATCTGCAGACATTTATCTTCACTGTGCTCATGGCTAAACTCTGAAACAGCAAGGCAGGCAAGCTTTGGCCTGACAAGATTTTGGTAAGTGGAATGAAGGGAAACTTTTCCCTCACTTTTCCTCTACTGCAATGCCCTTGGCATAGTTTTCTCTTGCTCTCCAATTTCTCATAAATTAAAAGCCTACCTTTCACATGAAGCGTCCCTTGATAAATGTGGTCCACCTTAATCTTTTTTCCTTTTCTGGAACCTGTAATGCCAGTATGTCTAGTTCCCCCCAAGTAGCACTCAAATTCTACTGTCTTGCATTGCCCCTAGTTATTAATGTGATCTTCTCCAAACAATGAGCTTCTTGCAGGCAAATACCTTCTGGTGTTCCTGATTCCTACTCAATTTGATGAGGAGTTTACAGATGGTACTCCTTCAATATTTGTTAATAAAGTCATTAACGTTAAAAACAGACTTCAATTGTTTAGGAACCAGTTATTCAGGCTGCTCCCTGACAGTGGTAGGGAGGTTTGGGGTTATTTATAGTTTGGGGGTTATTCATATGTAACTATTCATGTCAACTATTTTCAAAGACCTTAAGAAAACAAGTTGAATACTCCCAAGAGCATCCAGTCTCTTAGAATCTTGTTTCTTATCTGTGCTAATTATTGGATTAGACCAAAGGTAAAATAAGGACCTTTCCCTGGGATCTAAAGGTCTTTATGTGACAAGGAACTGCCTTGCAGGGGAGGAGGAGGAGAGAAGGCAGGGCAGGAATTAGGTCTGGGGATGCACCTGTATTTTCCATGACTCCTGTCCCCCTTGCTACACTGTTCTTCTAGTTCCCTCACAGTTCTTTACACGTTTATCTCTTAAAATACTGTTTTGAAGATGAGGATTTGGAAGCATGTACTTAGCACTCCTAAACTCTTCCTCCAACAGGAGGTATCTTGTTTACAGCTGTTTGTTCTCAACACACAGTAAGTTCACTGAAAATCCGATCCTCTTGTAAATCAGGAGAAGCAGGCAGCAAGGCCAGATGGAGCAGGCCTGAGATTGCAGGGCCAGAATCGGAACTGGGCAGAAGATGGGGAACATGGTGCGGAGCCCTGCCAGCTTTGAGATGCTTGGAGGCCAGTGATGACTGGTCTGCTCCACAGTGTGGATACAGCCGGGCTGCGTGGACAAACAGGAGGAGGGCTCCAGAAATGTGCTGTTGGCCAAAGCAGAGAACACCCGTGACAGAGCAAGCAGCTGTCTGATTTACTTTAGTGGCAGCGTTTCCACAGGAATGGGAAATTATTAATATTTAGTCTGAGATCCTTAGCTGGTTTCCTTTTACATCACTTCTGTCTTTCAATTATTTGCACATTTGAGGGAGCTCGAGGGCCTACAGGTGTGTGATTTTAATAAAATGCAATTTACGAAAATCCAAATTTACAAAATTAGTAAAGTATGGGGAAGGTTTATTTTTACCAGGGAAGGATTTTGTAATTAAATTTTGGGTCTGTCTTACTAGGCAGTGATTTTCTTGATGTATATAACATGATTTATGGATTTCTTTTCTCTTGACTTCAGAAATAATCCCTGTTCCTAGCTACAGTATGCCATGGCCAGTAAGACCACGTGCTTTGACTTCAAACAAGACCTACGTGTGAGAAGAGGCTCTGCCACTTGCTATGTGTTTGGATGTGCTGCTCTGTCCATGCCAGCTGTGGCTCCCTATCAAAAATAGCCAGGAACACAGCTTGAAGGTACAAATACCTGAAAGAGGTGGGCTTCCCATTTCGCCAGGAAGAGCCCAGAGCAACCTCTGCTGTGGCCTTTTATTGAAGCATTACACAACAGGTGTGGGGGCCCAAGTACTAGGAACACCAGCTTAATGGTTGCTACAAGCTGCACCAAGAATGTTCAAAGTGTAACACCTGCTTGCTAATGAGTGACCATCTTATCTCATTAACACCTGCAGCTGCTTGAGGGCTTGTCTCCAGCAGCCAAACATGTCCCTGCTATCTAGGAGATTGTCCCGCTCCCAGTGCCTCCCTCAAGAACTGGTGGCCTATTCTATAAGCCTGGTGCTCAAGTCTCCTACACTGCTTATCTTATCAAAATGCAAATTAAAAATTTTGCAAGGATTAAATAACATGGCTAAGGCATTTAGCACATAGTAAGAACACATCATGTTAGTGAGCAAGTCTCATTTTTCTTGTTTTATAGTATTTATATACAAAGATTATTTTTTGATGTAAATGCAGCTTTTTTTTTTTTTTTTACTGTTGTTGTTGAAGTGTGAGATCTGCCTTTATCATTGTGACCTACACCCTTTAATAATTCTGCCCATTGTCTCTCCTGTTCAGTGGTTTGGGTCCAATGGCTCTGGGACTCCCCCAACAACAAAAGTCCTTCTCTGGTCCACCCATCAAAGAATGGAATAGAAAAAGGGTTACTCCCAGACCACACTGGCACTAGGTAGAGATTCTGAAACTACATGGAGTTTCTCTCTAAAGTAATATTTCTCAAATTATATATAGCCCATGGAACCCTTGAGCAGAGTCACTTTGCTAAAATATAGATTCTAGGGCTCCACCCCAGGGCAGAATCTTTTTTGGGAGGAGTAGGAATGTGCACTGTAATAAGCACTCATGTTATTATGATGCTAACTAAAGTTTTAGAATTGTTCCAGTGTGGTTTCCAAGCTTGCTCAATTATAGAATGGCCTGGGGGATACTTATTCGAGATAGAGGCTCCTGGGCCCACCCCAGAATGTCCACTGGAGAGGCCTGAAGGTATTTATTTTTAAGTATTCCCAGATGGCAAGTCTAGGAAATGCTGATGTAGAATGACTACCCAGTGATGCAACTGGTGTCCTGTTGTTGGTGGCAGCAGTGATGAGTAAGGATAGTGATCAAGTAGGAGATGGAGGTTTTCATGACCCAGAGAGTGACTTGGGTAAAGAGTTGAGCCCCTAGTGTGAAGGCTCATCTTTGGCTTTATGCCACCACCCTAAGATATGACAGCCCACTCCTACAGTGATTGAGAAAGCAAAGACAATCTGAAAAAAGGAAGCAAATTCAGGAGCAATTAGTGAGAAGCTCATAGGCAGAGACAGCAATCCTAGAGGATTGATCATGGGACCCCAGATAAATAGATAGAATAATTGCTTTTTATAACAGCCATTCCTGGTCGTAATTCCTGTCTATACCTTTCCCCTGAAATGGTCTCCTTTTCTTATGATGGTCTCTTAGATTTGTAACCCAGTGCTTAACTAAAGCAATGCTTTGCCACCAAGTGCTGGCCCTTGGTGACCTATGACTGAGCTCCACCTCACATGTCCTCCTTGTGTGCCTTTGTGCCAGCCTCAGAGCTCCTGCTGTATCCCAGCTTCCCCTCAGCAGCACTTGCCCAGTGGAGTTTCATGCCCATGTTTTGATCCATGGCAAATAGAACAGCAATCCTTTGTCTTCATATTTTATTGACAGACATGGCTATCAGGTTGAAAAATCTACTTGTTGGACAATACTCCTCTTAATCTGCTGTCCCCCTAGTGATGGGAAGGCAGCCTATGACCAGACCAGAGTCCCCAACTAGTCTCTGGTCTGGCCCACCCCCTTACACACCCTGCCCCTTCCTTTTCTTTCTAGTAGGCATTAGTTGTGATACCACAGGGTAATAGAGAAATGTGTTTCATCACATTCCAGCCAGCGAACACTTAATGGTGAGGGTCTCTTCCAGGCAAGATACTGTAGTAGGCTTAGAGAGTTATTGAAATATTAAGAGTTCAAGTCTAAGCAAGAGAGTAAGAAGTTGACTTTCAGCCAATGCAGAATAATCTCAGGCAATTTAGAGTTTCCCTCTTGGCCTTCCCCCTAGGGGTGCATTTCCACTCCTTTCAGTAAGTGCAGGATCCACGAGCCCTCCCATTCCAGACTCATCCCCCTTCAGTTCTTCTTGGTATGGAAAGTAGAACTCCTAAGTGCTCTGCCCAGTTCCTGGGCCAGCCCTCCCACGGGCTGTCCTGCCCACGCACCCACCCATCCGCAGAGTCACTGGCCAGGGATTACTCTTTCTTGCTCCTGCCTCTCTGTTCTCCATCTCCAGTCCATAGGATCTCCCAGATAGGTTGTTTAGGGAATTAATTTTGTGCTACAAGGTATTCAGCTCTTAGGCTTTTGATCCTCATTAATATTCTTCTTTAAATAATGAATGGCCATCTTGACTCTATTTGGGGAAACTCAAGAAGCAAACATTACCTCATTTGTGCTTAGTCTTTGAATTATTTTACTTAACAAAGCCCTATCCTAGAGGGTAATGGGTGTTGACTGCCCTTTTTCCCTAAGGATGAACATAGGTACAGTATTAGAAGATGCTGGGGAAAGAAGCACAGGGTTTTCTAAATGGTTTCTCTCCGTAGGGGGAATGCCAGTAGAGGGTATGAAGGGTTTGAGAGCTAGCTAGGGAGTCACGAGAATGCATGAGTAGGCACTTAGAGAAGACTGGGAGGCTCAGGGAAAGCTTCCTGGAGGAAGGAGTCAGTTGAGTGAATAAGAGAGTTCAGAGGACAGAAAGTATTGCAACAAAGGGCTGCAGGCATGATAGACAACACGTCATGTTTGGAGATCTGAAGCAATTTAGTGTGGCTAGAATATAATTTAAGGTAGAATGGGAGCTTGGCAAAATATGAAATTGAACTGGTAAACTAGGCTTAGATCATGAATCTTAAAGACAATGAAAAGCTGCAGAAGGATTTTTAAGTAGTAAAGTGACATTATCAAATATTCACCGTACAGAGAGAGGTCAGTCTGCCATTGGTAAAAATCTGCCATTGTCATTTTTCAAATCAAACAAATTGATTGTGGACATGAATAAGAAATATTTGAGAATGACTCCCACATTTTTAGTGGATGATGGTATAATTCCTCAAGTAAAGAATATATAAGGAAGAGCTGATTGGCAGTGAGGTGGGAGGATGAAGTAAAAATACTAATGTCTGTCATCCAAACAGAGTCACTTAGAGGGATTAGGAGCTGAAGCAAGAAATCTAGAAATAAAGGCTGGAGATGGGAATGAGATTCCCAGAGAAGGTGGCTGCTGTGGGATTCCAGGTTCTTAAAGGTCACCAACATTTAACATTTATTTCATTCTGTATGTTCTCTTGTTTCCCAAGCTTGTCTGCATCAGAACACTAATTCCCTGTTTCAGGATGTTAAGGCCAACTGTAGAGAATTCTTACTGTCTACCCTGTTTAAAGCTCTGAATTGGAGAATAACATCTTCACAACTGTTTTCTTTGTTAAAAATGAAATTGAGAGAAAATTTAATAAAATACCAACACATCTGAATCAATTTGAGTTATAAAAAGATATTATTCCTTTTATCTTTTCCTTTTTATATTATATACTCCACCATCCAGTCTACAAGGTTGGACAATGAAGTTTGCGAACTCGTCCTAGAAAAAGCAGTACAGATTTCACTGCTGAAAAGCACTACAACCACCTTTGAAGTACTCCCCTTGGGAAGCTGCGCACTGACGCCAGCACCTACTTCACCCTTTGAAGCAATTTTGGAACTCTTTTTCTAGAATAGCCATCAGAGCCACCATCTCATGAGGTCTGGCAATTAAGTGTGTGACCTTGTCCTAGACACAGTGCTACATACCTCATAGCTGAATATCACTACAATCACCTTTGAAGTAGTGCCCCTGGTCATCTGTGAGTGTAGCAATATTCAGCTATGAGGTATGTAGCACTTTGCCTAGGATGAGTTTGTGAACTTAATTGTCAGACCTTGTAGTTTCTTTCGTTTTTTAATTTCGAAATGTTAAGGGGATAAAAATGTCTTTGTTACTTGATAGCTTTTATAATCCTTAAGTCAGGGCTATGTGTCCCCATCACCCCAACAGTGTTCATTTTACCTGGTAGGTAGGTTTCTACCTCTTCTCCCCTCCCCACCACTTCTGGATGTCCATTGGTTTTTACTTCTCTGTGTGCCCAAGTGTGCCCATCAATTTGTTCTAAATTATAGGAGAGTACATGTGGCATTTTGTTTTTTCATTCTTGAAAATAATGGTCTTTCATTCACTTAAAATAATGGTCTTAGAATTTGGTCTTCCATCCAAATTGTTGCAAAAGACATCAATTCATTTCTTGTTATGGCTGAGTAATATTCGCTAGTATAGACATATACCACATTTTGTTGGTCCACTCATGAATTTATGGGCACTTAGGTTGATTCCATATCTTTGCCATCCTGAATTGTGCTGCAGCAAACGTTTTTGACCACTTCAGAGATCCGCTTGGAGCATAGTTTTTCTTATTAAATATATTGTCTATGCTACGCCTCCTGATAATTGCCTTCTAGTATCTCCCTCACTAATCCTCTCTGTAATGGGGAGAGGGCAGGAATGTTTTATGGCTCCCAGAGCTACAGGAGCGAGCAATGTCTCCATCTGTGCAGTGAAGTCTCTGTCTCTCCTCAGAAGTCCTCAACTCTTACACTTTCTGTGTTACATGGTCAGGTGTCCCCTGGGCTATAACAGAGCGTTTCTTAAAGTTTGATATGACAAAACACCAGCCAATAAAACTTTTATGCATAGGCTTCTAAAAACTTTCTCTAAACCCTATTTTGTCAGGACAATGGAAAAACCCCAAAGTAGTATAGGGTAGAAACAAACTCATTTGCACTTGAAAGGCAAGGAAAAAAAACACTTTGCGATTTCTCATGGTCATGATCCATGGTTATTTACTGAAGACTTGAAAGTGTTTTTCTATTTACTCCCAGCACACCTGCAGATTATTTATGGAACACCAGTGCTCCATGGCTCTGGCATGAGAAACACACGGAATGAGCTACAGTGCTGGGAGGCTTTCGCTGGGAAGGTACACAATTCCGGCTTCCCCATGCAGGGCCCCATCATTTTTAAATCTGAAAGGCAAGTAGAGGAAAGAAGAGAGCTGGCTCCAGGAGGTGGGTTAGTTCCATCCTTCCGTCCTACCGTTCTTGTCTTTAGCACCCTTGGAGAAAGTGGAGCTCTGGAGGACTGTGGAAAGACCCTGCGAAGAAGGTGTGTCGGGTGATGCTCAGCAGCAGAGAGAGAGGCAGGAGCTGTAAGGAGATGGGCTTCCCAGAGGGCAGAGCCCCAAGCCACTGAGAGCAGCAGCAGCAGAACCTCCATCACGTGACAGGCGAGGCTGGTGAGGATGCCCGGCCTTCCTGGATCTCCTGCGCTCTTTCTCTCTCTTTGGGAACGTGTATGTCTAACAAATTGTTAAAACATCTTTTTAAGTAAAATCATGACTGTCGTACAAAGAGAAAAGGAACTCACATCAGATAGTGTGTTTAATTTATTGATAAATAAGAGAACCAGGAAGCTGTTGTAACTGGTTTAAAGAAATCCAAGAACCACATGTCAATAAGGAATCCAGAAAGGAATTTACAAATAGATGCAAGATACGTTCACTCTCATGGCAATGATCAGTTAATTTGCATTTCTATAAATAAGAATATTTTGCATCATTATTGGTGTTCTGCAAAAGAATTGTAAAATAGTTTGAAGACAAAGTTAGGTGGATATAATCTAGATGGGTGACCTAGAACAGTTTCTAGTTCATAGTAAGTATAATGTAAGTTTTAGCTGTTATTTATAATTACCAAATTATTGTTTGGTATAGGGAATCGCAAATCAGCCACTCACTGAGCCACTCAACCTCACTTGGTGAGGTTGGACAAGAAAATGTATCTCGGGTGGTGCCTGTGTCTCAAGGGGAGGGCACCAGTCCCATATATTGGGGGTGGTGGGTTCAAACCCAGCCCCAGCCAAAACTGCAAAAAAAAAAAAAAAAAAGAAAGAAAGAAAATATATCTCTTTTTAATCAGTGTGTACTATCATACTTTGTGAATAATAAGGAATAGAATCATGTTTATGAAATACTTTGTATAGGGCTTAGAAGAGAGTGAGCATTCCATAGTGGTAGTATTGCTTTCATTATTAAGATTGGCAAATTTTTCATGGAAACTTCTGTTTATGTAACTAATTGTTGTTATTTTCATCACAGGTACAATCAGCTAAAATTCCTTTAAGTGTTTTAAATCATAAATAGGTAAATAAATGGGTCTCAAATATTAAGTCTGGCAAAGTGGTGGTTATTATCTCCTACCTGTTTCCAAAGTTAATTATTATACAGGTCTATGTTTTTGCTTTTCTCCTCTGAACTTAGGCATAAGTGCATCTTTGTCCCTCGACATGGTAAAGGTTGTGAATGCCCCGGGAATAAAACACACAGCACAAGAACTTTTATCAATAACTATTAATGAAATGGATCAGTGAATCATTAACTGTCCCTTCAAGAAACTCATCGATTCATAGCATGATAAGACAGGAAACTTTGAGGAAACAAATCCGTTCCTTCCTTTCCTTTAGAGATAGGAAATTATTATTCAGAGAAGTTAAATACATTGTCCAATGCCACACAGCCGTCAGCAGAGTTGGACTCAGGAGCCAAACCTCCTGATTGCCAAGTTAATGTTCTCGGCATTTCCCCAAGTTATATATCCTTATTTAGTAGGCCATAGCTAAAAAATACAGGATTAGCCTTCCTCTGTACATAACTGAATTGAGAAATCAAGAACTACAGAAATGACAACAAAGCTTCCCAGCAGTACTCAGGACAGACTGGACATGTCAGAAAAGGTGGTCCCACTTGACCAAAGCTGAGCAACCACTGTCCAGAGTGGAATGAGCAACCTGCTGGTCGCAGCACCTCATGATTTATTAACTGCTACTGGTGTCCATGAAATATTCATCCACTTTTTCCTACAGTTACTGCTGCACTGCATCAATAAACCATTGCTTCCCCATCTGTTTAGGTGTGCAGCTTGGAAAAGAAAAGCTTCAGACAACAGTGAAAAGAGGCCTCTTTCATGTTTTGCCCAGAGGCAGAACACCAGTTTACTTCTTGGTTTATCGTCCTTTTCCCAAAAGTACGGTAAGAGCTAGGCTCCTGGACAGGGAGAAGCCCTGGCACTTAGGTAAGCAAAGGTTAAAAGAGCTGGAGAGAAGAGGGAAAGACTTCATGTGGCCGGCTGGCTGGTGGTAGCACTGTCAGCTCCAGCATGAGCTTATTTTTCTATAAGCAGAGAAGCAGGGCACAGGGTTTGCCTGACAGGGAGGCTCCTGCTTGGCAGAGTCTTGTATCAGGCACTGGATCTGAGTTGCTCTGTGCAGCCTCCCTTCTGTGCGTAGAAGCACTGCTCACCAGGAGCTGAAACATTAAACTCTGCCCCACTCTCCTGCTCCCACTTCTTTTTTGGTTTCTTCCTAGGCTTTTTCCTTGCATATGCCTTCACTGCGATTGCTCACCTTCAGCCCTCTTCCCACTCGACTTACTGTGCATATTCCCCATACACGTTCATATCCACAATCATACATTACCCCTGCATTGTAATCACCTGCAAATCTCTCTCTCTCTCTCTCTCTCTCTATATATATATATATATATATATATATATATACATCCATCTCCATGTCCATCTCTCTCTCTCTGTTTTCAAATCTATATGCCCAATGATATTTTTGTATACCAGGGTAGCTCATTACTCTGCAAACTCAATAGGTCACAAACTGAGTTTATTATTACTTTCCTATGTTCCCTTGCCCTCCTCCACTCACCACACCTGCTCCATCTGTAAGTCTTCTCTTCCAGAAGGGAATCTTTAATATGTTATCGAGGGCTGACAGCTGGGAACCATCCTTGATTCTTCCCTCTTTCTTCCCTCCATATTTCAGTTATTTATTAACAGCCAATTATCAAGGCAAAACTAAGTGACTGAAAACAACAATACTCATTTATTGGCTCATGAATTTGACATTTGGACAGGGTTCAGTGGGGATAGCTTGTCTTTATTCCATGCGACATCAGCTGGGATGTCTCGACTAAGGCTCCATTTCCAAGACAGCTCATTTGCACAGCTAGCAAGGTGGTGGTTGTCAGAGGAGAGTTCACCCAGGGCATTTGGCTAGGGAGCCTCAGTGTCCCTCCACATGGTCCTCTTCACAGGGCTCCTTGGGCTTCCTCGCAGCATGGGTTTCCAGAGTAAGTGCTTCAAGAGACAGGAAAAGGAAAATACAGTTCTCTTAAGGCCCAGGCCTGAAAATGGGCATGGCCTTCCTTCCGCTGTATTATCATGGTCAAGCAGTCCCAGAGCCCACACAGATTCACAGGGAGGGAACATAAACCCCATCTCTTGAAGAGAGTTATTTTTATTCTGCCACACTCTCTGTCCACTCAAACTCTTACGACCTCTCCTTGCATCTCCGCCTTTTCAGATACCATTCCTTTGGTCTTGAATGCTTTCCTCCACCATGTCCTGCTTCTTGCTCTTTCGCCAAGATTCTGCTCAAGAGTTAACTCCCCAAACCTTGCGTAACCCAACCCCCTCTAGGATGTAACCCAGCACCCTCTGTTAACATTTATTATTTTGCATTATAATTATTCATGAGTGTGTCTTCCCTATAAGACTGTGAAAGCACGAAGGACTGTATTTTATCCATTTTTGTATCCTCAGAGCCATGCTTCTGGGCAGAATAAAGGACCTCAGCAAACATTTATTGAGTGAATAAATGTGTCCTTGTTTTATTCTCCCAGTGGTCCTGTGAGGTGGCACAGTTGAGTGTCATTCTTATCTTACTGCCTCGATGTCCATATTTTAGATCAGGGGTCCTCAAACTACGGCCCATGGGCAGGGACTACGCCCAGGACATTTATCCGGCCCACTGGGTGTTTTTGCCTCCGCTGCCTGACCTGTTTAGCAGCCGACTCATCCTAGGCCCTTAAAATCTGTTAGCAGAAAAACCACTGGTTGCATTCCCAAACAAAACATGTGTGGATTCACTGGAAAAGTTGCAAAAGGAGTTCTAATTTAGATTTAAAGAGCTTCATCTCCATGAACAGGACATACAGCTTTTCCCTAACCCATTTTCTATTCACATTGAAAATGTGGAGGTCAGTCCCTGAAGTCGCCGCCCGGCTGCCTCTCTGCCAACTGCTCCTGTGCCACCTTGGGCCAGCGTCTCCGGCAGGTGGGAGCCAGGCGCTGACTGGTGTGGCAGGGGCCGCCAAGTGCTCCTCCGGCTCCGCGCTGCCAGCCGCTTTCCAGCTTCTCCGTGGGGCTGGCCTGTGGCACCCGGATTCTCTAAGAACATTTCCACTGTTGCTTGGAGGACACACACAGTGGGACTCAGAATTCCTGGAGAAATGCCTTTGTGAGAAGTATTTCTTTAAATTCCATCTCTTAGTTTTCCAAAGAAACATCAAGAAACCATGAACATTATAGTTGCTGCTTCTACTTTCAGTGGATTCCAGAGGCCAGCTATCTACTATGTGATGTCAGGACCGATGTGGCAACTCATGCAGCAAATCCAGAACCCTGACTACCCGAAGTAGAAGAGCAGGCTGTTGGCACTCTGCATGTGTCTCGTGCTTGGGAAAGTGGAATGAAACGTCACCCAGCAACTTGTGCTTCAGCTAGTATGAATGTGTAGATATCATTCTGTAGCTGTTAACTATGAGCTTAGCTTGAATTAAGGGATTTGGGGGGGACCATTTAACTTAATTATTGCTAATTTTGAAATGTCTTTGTAAGAGTAGGGTTGGCACAGATGTAGCAATATGTAAGATTAGGAGATGGGGTCACACTTATCTGTGCTCCTATGGAAACTATTCGAATATTTGTTTTATATGGATTTTTATTCACTTTTCAGACATGCTATGAAAGAGCACCCCTCCCCTGCTCAGCAAGCATTTGTAGCTTGTACAGTGGCAGCATGGGCCAAAAGCTTAGTGTTGTGACCTGTTTTAAGAATAAAGTGTGTTGAAATTAAAAAAAAGAAAAGGAAAGACAATGTGGATACAATTTACCAAATGGAACTGGCAGAACTGCAGAATTGTGACTCTCTGAGAGACGCATTCAAGTCAAGCAGCCTTCCTAATTTCTATGCATCTCTCCCCTCTGAGACATATCCTAATCTCAGGAACCATGCACTCAAAATGGCAACCATCTTTGGCAGCCCTTAAGTCTGTGAACAGATTTTCTCCAGAATGAAACATCTGAAATCTCCAACCAAATCTAGACTAACTGATGCCCACTTGCATCACTTGTTATGACTAGCAGTGACAAATATGGAATTGGACATTGACCATCTCATTAGCCAAAAGCAGGCCCATAGTTCCCGTTGAAATACTGGTAAGTTTGTTGATTTAAC
Source organism: Arctocebus calabarensis (assembly GCA_963573935.1). Lineage (NCBI taxonomy): Eukaryota > Metazoa > Chordata > Mammalia > Primates > Lorisidae > Arctocebus > Arctocebus calabarensis. Next base: position 65 of record CAUYON010188985.1, on the reverse strand, counting down.
TTTATTTGTCCTTCATTTTAAATATTGTATTGGTTCCCATTTTGTTTTTTTACTTCAAAATAAAA
>CAUYON010188983.1:0-27554 GCA_963573935.1 Arctocebus calabarensis | reverse complement strand
GTATTCCCAGATAATTTTTTATTTATTGGGGGGGCAGAGTTAATACTTTGCATGAAATATCTTATTTTATAACAGTGAAATTGCTTTCTCTTTTGTCTTGTGATTTTTTTTTTTGAGGTGAAATTTAAGTTTTTGTGTGAGGAGTACTATTATACCTATCTTGAGTGCCTTGCTTGTACTGCATCACATTATACCTTTGTTTAATTCTTAGTAAACTGTTCACTTGTTTAAAAAAAAAAAAAGAAATTACATTCTTAAAAACTCTCCAGGGAACTGGTGAGAGTCAAGTTTGATTAGGTTGATTAGACTATTTAGTTCTTCCCTTGCCGTGGGGTAGGTCTACAGCCTACTACTAAATGAGCCCCTGAAAATCCTTCTGATTTCAGAAGTCAGTATAAAGTCTTTTAGCTGTATTCAGGGCTAGATCCAAGGGAAGTACTTAACAAACAGGTGATTGGGTACCTGGCGGGCCTTGGTTAGCTCTAATTTGAAAAGGACTATCAGAATACATCTAGCGTGAGCCAGAGGACAGGATCAAAGTTAATGTACGTGGGCCACAGGGAATTTCCCATTCTATATTATTTTATATATTTTATTCTATAAATAAAAGCTTTATCAGAGATATGTACAGTCAAGTATTTTCTCCCATTCTATGGCTAGCCCATTCACTTTTTAATGGTATCTTTTGATGAGCAGAAATTTTTAATTTTTATGAAATCCAATTTGTTAAATATATTACCTATGGGTAGTCCCTTGTGTCCTATATAAAAATACCTACCTCCAGTCCAACACAAAATCACACAAGATACCTACCTTGTACAAGCCGACAAAAATATTCTCCTAAACCTAAGCCTTAATGTTTTAACTTTATTATCATTATTTTTGAGACAGTCTTACTCGGTTGCCCTCGGTAGAGTGCCACGGCAGCACACTGTATAGCAAACTCAAACTGCTGGGCTCAATTGATCCTCTTGTCTCAAAGTAGCTGGGACTACAGGTACCTGCCACAACACCTGGCTATTTTTCGGGATGTGGTCTCGCTCTTGCTCAGGCTGGTGTTGAACTTGTGAGCTCAAGTAATCCACTGGCCTCCACTTCCCAGAATGCTAGGATTACAGGCATGAGCCACTGTGCCCAGCCCGATGTTTTAACTGTAAATTCAGTTTAATGGTATTTAAAGTTATTAAGTTTCAAGTTATTTTGTGTGTGTGGTATGCAATATAGGTCACTTTTTTTTTTTATGGGTATCTTTTGGTCCTTCACCATTTACAAAAGGACATAACCCTTCTCCATTCACTTGCTTGGGTGCCTTTATTAAAGATTGATAACCAGAGGCAGGGATATAATTCTGAACTTGCTATTCTGTTCCACTGACATATTTGTCTGTCCTTATGCATGTACCACACAGACATTACTGTAGCTTTAGAGTAAGTCCTGAAAACTACTGTGTAAATGTTCCAGCTTCGTTCTTTTTCAAGACTGTTTAGGCTATCACAGGTTCTTTGCTGCCACATAAACTCTGGTTACAGCACCTGAAACTGGTTTGTTGTTGTTTTTTTTTTTGGTCAGCCTTTTCTCTCTTAGATATTTGCCTACCCTTCAATGAGTTTTTCTTGCTGGTATATTTTATTTTTCAGTTCGAGAAAATTCCATTTGGTTCTTTTTATTGTTTCCATTTCTCTGTCAAGATTACTCATCTATTCATCTCACTTTATCCTCCAATATATTTATTTATAATAGCTATTTTAAATTCTATTAGTTCCAACATTTTCCAACATTTGTGTCATCTCCGAGTTCATTTCTCTTGACCTTTTTTACTCCGATTATGAGTCACGTATTCCTATTTCTTTTTCTGCCTTGTAATTTTTTTTTTTTTTTTGAGACAGAGCCTCAAACTGTCACCCTGGATAGAGTGCAGTGGCATCACAGCTCACAGCAACTTCCAATTCCTGGGCTCAAGCAAGTTGCTTGCCTCCACCTCCCAAGTAGCTGGGACTACAGGCACCTGCCACAATGCCTGGCTATTTTTTGGTTGCAGTCGTCATTGTTGTTTGGTGGGCCAAGCTGGATTCGAACCCACCAGCTCAGGTGTACATGGCTGGCGCCTTAGCCCATTGAGCTTCAGGCACCGAGCCAACTGCCTTATAATTTTTTATTACACGCTGGGCACTGTGGGTATAATATTGAGAATTTGGATTATGTTCCTTTGGAGGTGAGTGGACTGCTTGAGCTCAGGAATTCCAAACCAGCCTAGAGGCATTTAATTTATGGGAGCCTCAGACCGATCCTATCAAGGCCCAGATTTAGGTTTTGTCCATGTGAATCAAGAGTAGCTCTTATTCTAGGGCTAGAGAAATCCCACTCCTACATTGTAGTCTTTTTCACATCCCAGGAATGCTCAAGTGTTATGTCTCTCCACTCTGGCTGGCTGGAATGGCAGTACTTCCCAGATCACGAGATGTCCTCTGACTCACAGACCCCCAGTAACTTTTTGGTGCCATAGAGTATCACCATATTCATGCATAGTTTATTCTCAGAAATGCTAAAAATTAAATTGAAATTTAATTACCATCAGAATAGTATCAAGAGATAAGGCCTTTAAATGTAGATTAGATCATAAGGGCTTCAGTAGTGTGAACAGATTAATGCCATTATCTTGGGAGTGGGTTTGTTACTGAGGAAGTTTGGCCCTGTTACTGTCTTTTGAGCCCCTAGACTCTCTCCATGTGGTGCCTCCTACCACGTTACAATGCAGCAAGAAGGCCTGGACCAGATGTGCCCCCCTCCCCAATTTGGACTTCCCAGCCTCTAGGACCATGGAGGCTCCAAATCCAAGTAAATCTCTCCATAAATTACCCAATCTGTAGTGTTCTGTTACAGCAGCAGCAAACAGACTAATCTGCAAGGCAAGAGGCTGCACTCTGGCCTCCAATTTCCCATACCACGATTTATAAAGTGCTCCCAAGCAGAAGCCAACATAAATTTTACCTCATATTTTTGTTTTAATCCATGCTCATAAGTCTATCATCTTTTCCAATACCTAAAAATAGTTGCTTTACATATTTTCTCCAGCTTTATATCTGTTTACAACAGGAAAATAATGCTAATATCTGATATCCCATTATGGTCAGGAATGGAAGGTCCTGTTTTGGTGTTTAATATCTTTGAAGATGGGGCGTCCTAGTTCTTTGCTGAATTGAAGTCCATGCACTCTTTACTGTCCTCGTTGAGGTAAATAACTCATACTAGCTTTTCAATGCATAACGCTATCAACACACTTACATGCTTAACACTACAAATATAAACAATTGGTTGTGTCATCTTCTATCCGCACAGATTTTATTTCTATAACGTTTCTTAACTATTTATCTCCTCTGCACTCTCTCTAGCCTTTCCATTCCATCATAAAACCCAGAGACTAAACTTGAATATAACAACATGCTGCACTGTAGTGTCTGGTCAGAGCTCGGTTTTACAATAGACAGATACTGTTTGGTTTTTGTTTTTTGAGACAGAGACTCGCTATGTTGCCCTTGATAGAGGAACATGGCATCGCAGCTCACAGCAACCTCCAACTCTTGGGCTTAAGCGATTCTCTTGCCTCAGCCTCCCAAGTAGCTGGGACTACAGGCAACACCCAGCTATTTTTTTGTTGCAATTGTCATTGTTGTTTTAGCAGGTCTGGGCAGGGTTCGAACCTGCCACCCTCAGTGCATGTGGCCGGTGCTATAACCACTGTGCTATGGGTGCCAAGCCCAGATATTGTTCTGTGTGCCCAGAACATCAGTCTTTCTTTGGGAAATGTTTCTTCCCCCAATTCACTCATGTGGCTGGAGATAGAAATCCTACATTACTAAATGACTCCCTTCCTGTGACCACAGTTGACAGATTCAAACAGTAGCTGCCTGCCCTGATTTAAACCAATTAAAGATTTTCACTGGCAGTTTTTTAACTGAACTTGAGGGAAAAAATATTAAATCTCTAATGGTAAGAGACACACAGTTTACAGCTGTTAGTGCCATGTTTCCAGTCTACAGAGGGAACCCGTCTTCGGTGTATGAGAATGATTAGCTGATGAGCAGAGAGGAGGCAGACACGTGGACGGACAGACACACACATACACAGAATGGATAACATGTATGTGCTGGAGGCTCCCATTCATTTTCTGTTCCCTAATTTCAGATGTACTCAAGGCCTACAGACATCCTTTGTTGTTCTTGCATTTCAATAATATGAAATACCCCACATTCCTTCTCATAAATTCCAAACCATAAGTTTATGTTGGATAGTTTATGCCACTGTCCTAATTAATAGATTGAAAAATAAAAGCTTTTTTGGGTTGTATTTGCCAAACACTAAATTAACATAGCTCAAATTCATGTAAAAATTTAAACTATAACATTACTACTTCCTTGTGTCTGTTATAACTACATCCTGGAAATTTTTTTGACACAGCCATTCCAATCATTTTGTATCCTGTGGCAATTTGCATTATTAACCTAAGGCAGTGATACACTTAACATTTGACAAGTTTATACTAGTAATGGTGGGTGTCATTTTTATATGTGTAATGAAGTTATGCTAGCATTATATATATAAATTCATTTAAAAAATTTTAGAGACAGGGTCTCACTGTCTCTTAAACTGGAGTACAGTGGTGAAATCATAGCTCACTGTAGGCTTGAACTCTTGGATTCAAGCGAGCCTCCTGCCTCAGACTCCCACGTAGCTGGGACTACAGACAGATGCATGCAGCATGCCTGGCTCAGCTTCTAAATTTTTTGCAGAGACAGGAGTCTTATTATGTTGCCTAGGCTGTTCTCAAACTCTAGGACTCAAGTGATCCTCCTGTCTCAGCCTCCCAAAGCACTAGGATTAAGAGATCTGAGCCACTGTGCCTGGCTAGTTCTGTCTAGTTAAGATAGTCACTTCACAACAATCCAGGGAAATATGTACTAACTTTCACGTTGGTAGAAACTGATTCTCAGAAACATTAAGAAATTTCTGAAGGGCACAAAATCACTATGGATAAGAATTAAGACTGGACTCAATGTGGAATGGGCATATTACTCCCCTAAAATAGCAAATCTATTTCTATTAATGCAGTTTCAGATTATTTTAACTTTTTTGAGAACACACATGATACTACTGGATCATACTGTATTTACGGTCTACTAAAATCCTTTGATTTTTTTCACAAGAACTGATATTTTTTACAATGAATCCAGTTTTCCCTCCATCCATAACAAGAAACAATGTTTTTAATCTTCAGTGTAAGACTTTATTTCTACTCAAGTTGTAGTTAAGATTGTTTTATATTATTCATTTTCCTGAATTTTGATTTTTATCTAATATATTTACTATTGCCAGCATTTAGTCAAACAAAAACATAGATTGTGTTTTAATCTGATGAAAATGTCAGAGACATTCATAAATGGTTATAACTACAGAATGGCAGCTCTCCATACTCATACCTGTATGTATACACTTTGAGTATGGTGATAAATCGGCTTCACATCTGTTTATCTGGATTTTACGTAGGCTATATCTGACCCTCTGACATTTCCCAAGCGTTTGCTTTTAGACTCTGTAGTGGCACCCGTTCATTCCCACGCACATACTTTCAGACTTAACAGCACAGTGGATGCCAACCCCACTTTTGCCTGCTTGAGGGTTCTCTAGAGGCTCTTCATATGTTCACCTGTGTGCAAGGCAGACCAGGAGGGCTGGAGATTTAACACCCTCTAGCAGGTGACTGAAGGGGCTTGGTATATATAAATACTCCAGCTCCTTTCCCTTGGATAAGATAATTCTCAAGAGTCTTCTATCCTCACTACCAGAGTAGCAACTTGATAATGCAGCCCCCATGAGTTGCCTTCCCTACTCCCGTACCAGCTTTTCCTAGAATCTTCCCAAGTAAACCATCTGTACTCAAAAGCGCTTGTCTCAGGATCTGCTTCTGGGGAAAACCCAAACTAAGACAACCTTATTTAATTTTCACCCACACTAAAACAACCTTTAAAATTTTTTCACCATCATTCTCCATTTTGCTGATAAGAAAATTGCAGTAAAATAATGTACCTAAGGCCAATCCTTGGTAAATGGCAGAGTTGGGTTTGCGTTCCCCAGACCACAAAGGTGTACGGCCTCCCGTGGCCTCCTGCTGAAATCGTCACTGCTTTGCTGAAATCAGTCTGTGCCAAGGCATGACATTGCCCTGCTCAAAATGGGGGAGGAGAGTAGCGTGGTCCACTTGCTCGACTCTAACTCCCGCCTCTGACAGGAGGAGAGAAGATGAAAGTTCCCATTTTTATTTTCTAGTCTTTTTAGACACCCAGGCATTCAACAACTCAGCCTGAGTGGGCAATTGGCTGGCTGTGACCTGGGATGGCAAGCACAAGGCACGAGTAAGCTATTTCCATGGTGTGTAACCAAAGCACCCATTTTCATTCTTTCCTTCCCCCCTTGTAAACAGTCACACTATTTTGTCATTCAAGGGTATGAGAGCAATAGATTCCTTTGACTTTTCTGCAATTCTCAATCATCTCTTTTCCTTAGTTTTAAAGATACTTTTAAGATTTTATTATGGAAATTTTAAAGCATATACCACAGTAAGCAAAATAACATAATGAACTGCTATAACAAGCGTTCTCAACCTTTCTAATGCCTCGACCCTTCAATACATTCCTGTGGGTCGCGACCCACTGCTCTATAATAATGATCAACATAAGGCCAACTGTGATCCATTCCTGCTCCCTTTCCCTCCCATATTATTTTAAAGCAAATCTCAAACATGATAGTTCATCAGTAACTATTTGCAAATCTCAAACATGATAGTTCATCAGTAACTATTTCAGTGCATACTTTTAAAAATAAGAAAAAAAGCACTGAACCAATGCACCATTAACACGATTAAAACAAAACCAACAGTACTTTCTTATTATCATCAAATATCCACTGTTCAATTTACAAATATATAGGATGTTGAGAGTGTATGTTTATGTATGCACACATGCTTAATTTTTGTAAAGAAGGTTCAGATACTATGACTGTTTGCAATGTCCCTGAAGTCTCTTATTATCCAGAGGGTTTTGCTCCATCTTTTTTTATTTTTGAGGGGCACTTTTTTAGTTACCTGGAGCTTAGTCCAACACAGGTGGACACTGATAAGGGAATAAGACCATCAGCCCCTGGGGACAGAGAGGGGTGGGGACCACGGGAACAGTGAGCAGAGGGAGCTTTTACATTGGGGCTTAAAGCAGAGCCAAACAGTCAGATAAGCCCCAGAGTCAATTGCTGAGCCCAAGCATTCACAGTCCAGTGGCCAGCAGCATAGGTCCTATGGCTATCTTCTGGGAAGTACAAGAGTCTGGCCTGAACTCTCCAGGACTGGAGGGAAATAGTGAACACACCAAGGCAGGTCTGGATGGAGTAAACTTGGAATCCATGATGCTAACGGACTGGGTGAGAAAGAAGAAAGGGAATGTGGAAAAGCCCCAGCATTAAATAAGTGAATGGGAAATTTACCAAAATGATTAACTGCTTGTCACGTTTAAGGATGCTCTCTAGTCTGTAACTACATTCTAACAAGATAGACTCATCAATGATAACTGGGGTACTTCTTGGCTTCCTAAATGCCCAGAGTTCCCCCTTTAACTGTTCATAAGAGGATAAAACCAGACAGTGGGTCAGAAAAATCACCGAAGGGAAGACTCAGGTCCATTTGCTCCTCCACCCAGAAATTCCCCTTTCCTGGCCCAAGGCTGTATCTTTTATAAGTCCTCAGATAGCTTTACCCATGACTGCCCTACTACTCTGGTTACTCCATTTCTTCCACTGCAAAACTAACAATCTCTGTTTCCCGCTTCTCCCTCTTATCTCTACTCCTTTTGTCCATTTCAATTAATCGCTGGTGTCCCTCCAAGTTAAGTCTCCTGGAAGCATCTTCTGCTTGAAGATTCTAGTAATAATCAGCACCCCAGGGCCCTTGACCACTCTCTGGAAGAAACCAAAGTAGACAACATGGGCTCCTCCACACCACTGCCCTCCGCCTCTTCTACACTCCAGGAGGATCACGGATGCACCAAACTGTGGTAGTTTCTTGTTTTTGCTATGTCTTGCTTAGTTGCTCTTAAGATTCTTAGAAAGCTTCTTTTCAAACAAACCTCATCTCACTTTTATCATACACAGAAAAGAAAGTTCATGCTTAGAATTTTAAGTTAGTGGAAATTTTTTTGTTTCCTTCCTTCATTACAACTATAATCAGCTCGTTATTATAATTAGCATCTAGCATTGGAAAGATCTGAGGACTCTTCTTTTCCTGTAATACCTTTAATTCCTCATTAGCATCATTTCAGTTGCCAAGCAACCTTCGCTTTTATGTCCCATATTTGAAAGGATTCTTCCAGAATTATTTTAAAATCAATTTTAGGATAGAATAGCAACTTTGTATGTTAGCATACCTCTTCATAGATACTAATGTTGACTTCAAGTTCTTAATTGTTTAAAATGTGAATTAACAAAAGCAGAGTTAATTATAGTGAGCCTATCATCAAAAAGCTAATGTGATTATAGGCAGACACACCCAAGAGTCTTGATAATGTTTATCTTGCTCTTGGTGATAGAATGGGTGATTGTACTGTTCTTCTTTTTGCTAGTCTGTATTTTATTTTATATTTTTATTCTACTTGGTTTTATGTTTTTCAAACTGGATACACTTTTAGACAAGCTAGTCTATATTTTCTAAGTTTTCTATAATGGACAAGAACAATTTTCAGAGTTACTTAAATTTAAAAAGTAAATGAGAGCTGAATTACAGTTAGATCTGTATAAATGTAGAACTTGCAAAATAGTAGGAAATAAGAACATGTATATCAAAAATAACTTTAACTTTCAAAAGTTAGCTATTACTAAAATATTTTAGAAGTTTATACAAGCGGTTGATTTTACATTATGTATATTTTACCACCATGAAGAAAATCTATGTAAGAATAATATGGTCTCATTCTATATTAATAATTTAGAAAAAACTGATTTAAGCTTGGTTGAGTTTCTAAGATTCCACACTAAGGATACTGGCTCTTTAAACTGATCAAAAGCACCCCTTTTGTTTTTATTTATTTTTTTGAGACAGATCCTCACTCTGTGCCCTTGGTAGAGTACAGTGGTATCACAGCTCACAGCAACTTCAAACTCTTGGGCTCAACTGATCCTCATGCCCAAGTAGAGTAGCTGGGACCACAGGCACCTGCCACAATGCCCAGCTGGTCTTTCTATTTTTAGTAGAAACTGAGTGTCACTCTTGCTTAAAGTGATCTCGAACTCCTGAGTTTAGGCGATATACTTGCCTCAGCCTCCTAGAGTGTTAGGATTACAGGCCTGACCCACTGTGCCCAGCTTAAAAGCATCACTTTTAAATATACAAATTCCACAAGGACTTTCTTCAAGTTCACGTTCAGTATTACAATCGAGACTTCATTACATTTTCTCCCATACATTTTTAATCTCAGAAATCATTTCAACAGTATCACAATGAGAGGAAACTGAGGCTCTGAATTACAGGGTGGACCTGTCCAAGGGCTATCGTTTTAAGCCAACAACAATCCCAAAAACAAAAGTGAAGGTGTCTTTTTCTGCAACAATACCATATTCATAAACTTTTATTGATCACCCACAACAGTGTACGATAGGGAATTATACACTGAATTTAATAAAACATTGATTAAAATGACAGTGGAATAGTCCCCAAACATTTAGAATAGGGATATTTATAATGTTTAGAATAAAAGAGTCCTAAAAAAGGAAACATGGACAAAGTTAATGACATGGAAATGGAAAATTTCTATACATTATAATATCAAAACCAATATAAAAATGGAAATGAACATAAGAAAAAAAAACCCATAGAAAATGATATTCAAAGAGTTAATAGCTTTTTATCTAAAAAGCTTTTGACGACTCTAGCAATAAAAGGATTAAGCAGCAAATGATATAAAAGGAAAGGATATGAACAGGCACTTTATAAAATTAGAAATATGGTTAGTAAACAAGCTTATGAAAACACACTCAACAAAAGCTTCAACAGTGCCTATCACCACACAGTGGGAAGTGAAGGCAAATAATTAAACAGATGGAATCAGAAACAAATACAGATAGCATATCGTATGAGAGGAACAAAAGTTCACAGAATTGAGGTTTGGTTGGTCAGAAACCAGGGCTGATCTAATCTTAGAGTTTTTAGAGGTGAATTAAAACGTTAAAAAACGTGGACTGGCAACTTTGACCCCAGAATGAGAATCTCTCAGTTCTAGTTTTAGCTTTTAAGTTCCATTGTCATTTTAAGAAGACTTCTCAACCTCACTGATACTTATCCAAGGTATATTGTTCTTCTCTTTGAAGAAGGTTTGGAGAGTTTGTTTTCTAAGATACAGAGAGGAAAGAAAGAAAACAATGGCAGAATTACTACTTTTTCCTCCAGGTAACGTGACACCCCCAAAACCCCCAAGTTTTCAGGTTCCCTTCCCACCCTGACACTTTGCTATGGACGCGTCCTCCGTAGGGAGAGACAGCGGTGTGCTAGTGAACGTTTAACAAGGAGCTCTCCACGGCAATGGGAGCCACGACTGACAGTATTTGTTGATTTTGATGGTATAAATACGCCCTGCATAGGCAGAGTCAAGTGCCTAGCGCCACTTCACTGAACACAGAGCTGGGAGCAGACTGTTACACAGCACTTACACCATCTAGATATGGTTACAAAGACAATAGCAAAATGTGCTTTCAAAAGCAAAGATAATAGTAAAATGTGCTCAGGCAGCAGGAAGAGATGAGTTTTGAGTATTTCCTACCTTTCGTTTTAATATAACTTCAACATAACTTAATCGTAAGTAATTAAATTGTTTACTATAATTTAATTTTAAGATAATTTTTAATCATGGCTGTGTTTAATAACTGGCTTATTATATTCCTGAAGATTTAACAATCTGCCCTTGTGAGCTCGCATGAACCAGTCTAGTATACAATTGTAGGAGACAGTGGAACTATTTTTTTGTTTGTTTGTTTTGTGGAGACAGAGTCTCACTTTATTGCCCTTGGTGGAGTGCCGTGGCATCACCCAGCACACAGCAACCTCCAACTCCTCCTTGGGAGGCTGAGGCGATTCTCTTGCCTCAGCCTCCCAAGTAGCTGGGACTACAGGCACCTGCCACAATGCCTGGCTATTTTGCAGTTCGGCTGAGGCCGGATTTGAACCTGCCACCTTTGGTATATGGGGCTGGCGCCTTACTCCATGAGCGACAGGCGCCTCTGGGAACTTTTTTTTTTTTTCATAATTTTCTCTCTATATAAAGAAAAAACCCAATAAGAAATAAAACTATATCATTCTATGTGTCTTTAGCACATGACAAATTATTTTTGCTCTCTGGTTTTGTGACTTACACTGACCACTTGCTACAAAGTTAGTGGGGCCCAGTAGCCTGAAATCAAAAATTACTAAGGATTTCAAGACTTTTACAGCATTAAACCAAATGGAGGACCCACGCATCTTCACAGGTGGTGTGCCCACACAGCTGGCCTGGCCCCATGCTTATTCTTTCCCGGTTCTTTTTCTTCCAACCATTCTATGGCAAAGCCAATGAGGTTGCGGCCCCATCTCACCATAACTGCAGAACAAGGCACAAAACCTGGCAGTAGCAGCTGCTCCATGCAGCAGCAGACAGGTTCCAACATCCCCAGGTACATGTGGGTTCTGTACTTCAGGTGACCTCTTCCAGGGCTCTCAGGGTCCAACCACTGCTGTCTCTGTCAGTTATCAAACAGATTGTTTTTGCTTTCACGCTATTTCCTAATGCATTTTCATCACAGACTTAATAATCTTCCTGCCAACATAACTGCCTTAAAGAATCTGCTGGCAAAGTGGCACTTTTTGAGGAATCAGGGGAAGCACCTTTCTCGTTCTTCCCCAGCTAAACCACTGCATGTAGGCCTCTGACGCACGGGAGATGGGGTAAGCTAAGAAGTGCTTACAGCAATGTACGAAACAGGAGTGTTTGGACACACACCCACATTCTTCTTAATTCCATGGCAAAAAACAGGCTACAAGTTTGTAGAGGGTTTACTGTAGTGAGAAAAGAGAGAAATGAAGGAAACTCTGCTCACTGATAGGGCCTCTCTCTAATTAGCCCTGGCGGGATTACTTAAGAGATCTCCAAGAGCCTGCCTTCACCTTGCGTCTTTCTACTTCATACAGCTGGAAAACATAAATGCTCTATTGCTTCTCCAGAGATCTGTGCCCTTCAGGTTTTCTACGTTTTCCTAGAAAGGCTGAGAATGGATGTCCTCGAAACAGTATTTCTCAAAACCAGTCCATGGGTCACCTCCAAAAAAAATAGTGACCGCTGGCTGAATAAAAATCTCTGGTAAGAATCTGAATGTTTAACACACTCCCCTGATGATTATTCTCATGCTCAAGTTGGAGACTCTCCCGTATAGCAGGAAGAACGTAAACCTCAGAGAAAAACTGACCTCAGCAGCTCGTTCCCTAGAGAGAAGGATTTTGCGGGTCATTTGACTTCCCTGAGTTTCAATTCCCTATTAAAGAGCAAAATAATAGGTAGCTCATAAGTCTGTTGGGAAGATTAAGTGGGTCAACCCAGGGAAGACTCAGGACCCTGCAGAGCCCATGACCAGTGTTCAACCACTCTCAGTTCGCTGACTGTCTGCCTCTCTCTTTCTGTGAAGCAGTAAAACTCATCTCTCTGGATGGATTAATCAAAGTAAAATGCTGAGGATTCCTGCGACATTTTCTAAACTTATGCAAAGCATTTTGAAGATTGCTGTTCTCTGGGTTGGGGGGCGCGGGGAGAGGCTGCTATTACCACCACCACACAGGACAGCATAGAGCAGAGCAAAGGGGATTTCCCATCTTTTTCTTTCTCAGGACCAGCAGTCCCTGAAACTCAAGCTCACGAAAGAGACACACCAGCCAGGGACACTAGGGTGATGCCAGCCTGTCAGAGATGCAGCAGAGGGCTCCTCAGAAGAAACAGCATGTGATCATAGGATGCTAATTCATTCTAGAGGGCTAAGAATACCCGCGAGCTGCCTTGATGCCTAGATGCCATTAGGATGTGGTGCCCCAGGACCATTCTTACATGTGAAACCCTGTGGCCATGACTCCCAGTGACTGGAGGTTCCACTGGGGAGGCTTTTGGGACAGCTGAGTTCTTCACATAGCACCTGCCATTAGTGGCCAAGGCTTCCTCACACTACACTTGATTTTGTTCTTGGCGGTACCTGCTGTTGGCTCTACATGCCCATTGTGTTATAGCCCTTGGCTTCGGCTCTTATGCTCTTGTTGCCCTTGGGTTCCTTGCTTTGGTGCATAGTTCAAGTTGCAGAGTGGTAAGAAATTCCTAATCTTTCCTTTCCCATGGTGGGAACTGTGGTCCCAACAACTGTGTGTGTGCTTTCTTTGGCTCCCATTTTAAAATCAGGTGTAGTGTTTTACCTTTAGTAGCCTGGGGTCTATACAATGCTTTTAACATCCAACTGTCCCCCTGCCAGAGAAAACATGCCTATTTTTTCAGTGGGTATTTCTAGCTTGGGAGGTCTTTGGCTGGAATTAGTAAAATGCACACAGTAATTCATTAATTCATATTTTGCTCAACAGAAAATTTCAGGCAGATACCTGGTAATATAGATGGAGTCCAAAAACTATTTTTTTACAAATTTTTTTAATTTCTAACCTGGAACAGGCATGCAGAAGTGTGTGTGGGGGGGTGATGCACAGAGTGCAGGCCTGTCTTGTGGGGCCCCCCGGCCTCCTGGGAGCACAGGAAGGCCCGTCTGACCATGGTTGAGAACCACTGCTTTAAGCAATATTAAACCTATTACCTAGCACTGCTAGCAAGCTGAAAATCCCAGTTTCCAGAAAATCTGTATGTTGCTTTTCCCCTTCAATCAACCATCAACCCTCCCTACATTGTCCAACAGATTTTCGGCAACATTGGAAATGGTCTCTATTTACTCGGTCCAGCAGCAGCCACCACTTGTGGCTGTTGGACATGTGGCTAAAACTGGTGAGGTTTAGGAACTGAATTTTACCTGTAATTTTAATTGAAATGTATATGAAAACAGCCACATTGGGCAGTGCCTGTGGCTCAAGGAGTAGGGCGCCAGCCCCAGACCAAAAACAAAACAAACAAAAAAAAGAAGTGACATTGGCTATCTGTACTGAACAATATAACTCAAGCCAATTCAAACTTCCTGAAAGGAAGAAGCCCAGGCTGAGAAGGCAATAGAAAGCAAATTAACAATTAGCCAGTCTTTATCTTAAAAACAGTTTTTCCCCCCTTGTTTATTTTTCTCAAGTTGGTGGGAGTAGTTGAAATCGGGATCTGAAGCAAGAGAGTACCAATAGTAATACATTTTCCTCTCACTTCTATACTATTTCTCTCTCATTCATGGGTATTGAAATGAGAAAACAAATTCATTAACAAAAAGCTTAGCTACATTGCTTAAAAGCAAGACTTTTCTATGCAAACCTGCAAAAATAACCAGTAAGATAAAATTCAAGAGAAGGATTAGCCTCACTTGGTTTGGTTCCCAGGTCACTCCTCAGGAGACCTACAGATGCACAGGCTGTGCCAGAGGTGCTTCCGCGGTGAGGTCAGCTGCTGCCCCTGCCCTCTGCTCGTCCCCTCTGCAGCTCAGCTCACAAAGCTCACACACACAGAGTGAAAATCCCAGACCAGACGTGTTCTCTCCTATCCTCTCCAGACACAGAGTGTCTTTTCTTTTTTGCCTCTTTCATGTGAATTCTGTAATAGGAAACTGCAGAGCTCTTACCTTCCTGGCGTCCCCATGGCCCAAAGACCTGAACAAGCACAGACCTGTTCTCCTTAATACATCCTCACCTGTGTAGTGCACTTACCCACACTCTGCGTGGTACAAAACACTCTCACTTCCCGCACGCCTCTGTGTATCTCTGCCCTGTCCTTTGTACATATCTTTTCCTGAACAGTGCATTTTTCAGGTACCATAAGATCTAATGGAAGGGGAGTCTGATCACTGCAATTCTCCTTGTTGTACTGCCCAGCACAATGTCAGATGCTGTTAGGGGTTTAATAGTGGGTAAAAGATTATTAGATTTAAGGGGATTTTTACAGCTGTTGGATTTTAAAGCACTTTTTCCAAGTCGACGTAATTCCAAAAAACTATGTTATCATCTGCCTTGTAGGATTTGTTGAGAGGAGTGGATTGGGCTTGGTTATTTTGGAAAAGGACTTCAGAACCGGTCACGTATTTCTTGGGTTGGATGCCATTATTTGAAGGCTAGGAAAACAGTCCTGAAGTTAGCTGGTGGCTGCATAATTGGCAGGAGAGGAAGAAAGTATGATAAATACACTTTGGTCCCGCTTTCTTTGAAAATAAAACAGAATAAAAATCCTCATCAAATAGCCACAGTGTCCTGCTAAAACCCTGGAAGTATGATTACAGAAAAGTGGAAGGAGCTTTCAAGTTCCCGTGCAATTCATTGAAGTCAGGAACTAGGTGCCAGTGAAGGCGGCGATGGAGAACGGCCTGTCACCCACCACACTTCCCAGGTCCCAGGCGTCTTCTGGTTTATCTCCTTGCATGTACACTTTCTAAGGAGATTATTTTGAAAAACAAAGCCATTCATTATGTTCCCTGAATCATCCTTAACTAGAAGGTTAAAGTAAATAAATTGAATTAAAAATTTAATGCTAAACTAGTAATAACACAAATTCTCCCTCTTTTGCAAGTTAAAAAGTCTATGACAAACAGCACTTTAAAGCAGTGATTCTTGGGGGGCGGGGGTGTCTCAGCCACATAGGCATCACCTGGGAACCTGTTAGAAATGTCCATTGTTCGGCCCCACCCCAGCCTGGAGTAGGGACAGCAGTCTGTTAAAAAAAAAATAAAAAAACAAAAACTCTCCACATGATTCTGATGCACTAACGTTTGAGAACCACTACTCTAAACCAATGTTGAAATAGTTGAAAGTGTTCAACTAAATGGTACTGAATGTGTTATCTCTAAAATGTCAAATGTTTCCCAATCCTGTAAATAAGGTCTCAGCAAACTCTAAATGCTTTTAGCCAACAGTTTCTAGTTTTGAGATCTAACGTTGGGCTCCCTGGGATCTGAATAAGCCTCTCTTGGTTTTCTAGGAGGCTAGGGTCTGGAGTGGACTGTTGGGGCCTACGGAGGGGGTGGGTCTGAGCTGAGCCACTGGGGGTTCCACAGCTTTTCAATAGGGGAGGGAGAAGTCTCTGAACTCAAAGATTTCATTGAAATCCATCCATCTTAATCATACCTTTTCTAGAAGGGAACAAATATTAAGTACTTTTCAATCTCTATTTCACAAATAACAATCCCAAGAAAGACAGCACTTATAACATTTTAAAGAAATCTTTTCAGATAATTGCTTGTCAGCTGCACTCAGCTAAGCATCCTTCAAGGTGAGTACAGGTACTGACAGCAGTGCTGTCCCAGTCCCTCCCAGTCCCAGTCCTTTCCCTTTTTACAACATTTAGAACCAGTATCTTTTAGTCATAGACATTGTGGAGTTACCCAGTCCTTCCCTATTCCACAACTACCTTCCAGATTGTAAGTGGGATTATTGAGACTTTATTGCTCCATATGATTCAAATTTCTGTTTGATAACAAGGTTTGCTCATGTAACGTAGTCTTTATGTGCCCCCAAGAATATAAGAACAGAAGGGTCAGAGCACTAGATGCACAAAATCATTGCACGATTTTTTTCATTATGAGAAAAACCTCCATCCTAAGAAAAATGGAAATGCAAACTCTCCTCAGTAACTTTTCTCACTTTCAATTGCGCTTCTCATCACGACCTATTACACCCACACAGTCATGTGCCATAGGCTCTGCAGACTGTCTCCAACATTTCAAAGGCTCAAAAGCTATTTTTAAAGCCAAAATGCAATCTAGGTTGTTATTCTATAAAGCACTTTTTAAGGAAGAACAAAGTAATATAGCAATTATTATGCATGTGGGCAGTTCGCCAACTCACCAAAAGATTGAATGCAGCTGTCAATGAGATCGTCCAGGCTGGCTCCTTTGGCTAAATGTCCCAGAGACACCATCATTCGGAACTGAGTGATCTGGGCCAGGCTGGGATGCGAGGGGAAGGGGCTATTGGTGGGCTTCGCCTCTAGTCTTGCTTTAGGGGCAGCTCTGCAGCCATGGGAAGGTTTCCTGGGAGAAGAGAGATGGTGGTGAGAGCCAGCAGAGCAGCTAGGGGACAAACTGGCAGCTCCACGCACAGAATGGAGATAAGACAATTAATCCTGGGAGTTGGGCTGATAGAAGATACACCCCTCCCACTTGGCAAATCCACCAAACAGGCTGGTTGGCTGTTAAAGAGACATCTCAGCAAATGACAAGGTGAGATTTCAGGGCTGCAACTAGGGCTCATCACCCTGGGTGTTAGGACTGCTCCGTCCTACTGGCTTGCAGTTCCCTAAGGGAAAAGGCAAAGGCAAGACTGTACCTTGGCCATCTCTATCCCCTAGCAGTCACTCTCTATTTCAGCTGCTAGGCCACTGACTTGGGTCTTCAGCCTTGTTTTAGCTGGTCTCATCTTCAGCTAACTTCATTCATCTTGAGCAATACCAGAGATGCTACACAAGCTCAGGCAGCCTGGGAAACATCTTTAAGGACCCTGGGGGAGAAGGCAAAGACGAAGGACCCATGTGTAGGACGTGAGGGGCTGTGTAGATTTTAAGTGAAGTCTGCCTTTCTTACAAATCTTGGTTTTAAGATTTTTAAGATTCTGTTTTTCATTATTGATAATAGAAGTAATCAGTATGAGTCATTTTTATTACTGAACATCAGTCTGTCAAGAACTTACTTGGGTCCTTAATGATTAAAAAAGAAAGCAGAGCTATGAGAGCCCTGTTCCAGAATTAAAGGTAAAAAGAGAAGTTTGGATCTGGACGTGGCTTAGGAGTCTAATGGACATTCATTCACTCATACTTTGTCACAACCTCATCAGTACAAGTAATTCTGCAAAATGATTTAAGAAGGATGAGTGTTTTATTTACTTTCCATTAAAAAAATAAACACAGATACATATTATAATCTTTTAAGGTTTAAATATGATGAGTGTTTTTGCTGGTAACTTTTTGAAGCATAGACAGTGAATTCTCCTCTTCCTACCGGGGCTTTGGTTATTTCACAGTTTGCTGCCAAATAAAAGAGAAAATGACCAAAAGAAATATACATTTAGCTGTTCGCTATATATTTTGGTAGGTGCATAATGGTGTTGATTAATCAATAAGTGCTTCTTCTATGAGAAAGACATTGTGATAGGCCAGAGGAGACTACAGCGAGATAGACCATGTGTGGTTATGTTATAAACTACAAAATATTATGTTAGTCGCTGTTATAGAAAGGCTATCTAGGAGTCCACCATGCAAAAATCTAGTTGGGGAATCAGTCTGAGATGAAGAGGTAACCATATAAATCTTAAGTGTCCTATGAGTGCTGGGGGTAAGAAATGTGATTTCTCAGAGGAGGTGTTTGGGAGGAGGTTCCAAGAGGTGGTGTTGGGGAAAGCTCTTCAACAGCTTTGAAAAAGTGCTGAGATGGAAATAAAATGCTGGCCACACGTGGGTTTGGAACACCAGCCTGCTAAAAGCCAGTGTGTGACAGCACCATGTGGCCACTCAGCACGCAGCCAGTGTCACGGAGGTGCCCCCTGGCCCTGTGGGATCTTCCTCCAGCTAGCTCCGGGGTGCTGGTCTGTGGCTGGGCTCTAATGGTACAACACAACTGAACATACACCTGGCTGCTGGGAATCTACTAACCCAAGGCAGTAGTTCCTCAGAGATCAACTGAGTTGGAAACACAGGACTCAAGTCTCTGGCCATTACAGATTTTAACCCAGGCCCTGTGATAGCTCCAGAATCAGATCAGTATCTGAAAAGAAAATAATGGCCACAGTGAATTGTGTACTTATGCCGCGGCAGGTCTGTGCTGGGGATTTACATTGTCTTTGAAGCTTACCAACCCAGAAAGATATTATCTGCATTTCACGATATCGAAACAAAGTCTCAAAAAGGCTAAAAGGTTTTATGATTCTTATATGCTAGATCTGGGGTTTGTACCTGGCACCTCTCTTGGCTTTATTCATGTAACAAATTTTTACTGTGCCTAGAATTAGTAAGTAGACCATAAGAATTAGTAAGCAGACCATCACAGAGAGGCTGAAAAGGTCAATTTAAAACAAAAGTGAAATCCTTCAAAAGCATAGCTGTTAACATAAAGGCTGAATTTCAGCCACTACTTCTTTTGCAGGTCCCAGGAACTATCCCCAGGACCTCAGACCTGATGGTTTCTTCACATTTTCCATCCCCTCACCCATAGACAGGGATGTCCAGGCTCTGAAGGGTAACATGACTGACACTTGGTGCAGAGGGCGGCTAGAAACCAGCTTGGTCCCTTTCACCTGGGATTACTGGTAAGGCCCTAAACTTGGACTACTTTGGGATTAATTAGCTTTCTGCCTCAGCCGCTGCCTTTTCACCATTAAAACCTTCAGCAAAGGCAGAGTTGAGGAAAGATGAAAATAAAGTCATTCATAGGAAAAATCTCTTTCAGGCCGTCCCCAATACTTCCCCCTAGACCCTGGAGAAGAAACAATTCTAACTAGAAGGCTGTATCTACTGAAAGAGTTCTTCCTGCCAGGGCTGAGGAGGCGGCTGCAGATTCAAGGAAAATTCCATTTTCTCTCTTAGTTAGTGGCTTTGGCCATTTAGGACTCGCAAACCCACACTGTTCTCTAATTCCAGTAATGCTTCCTACAAGCGGGGGTATAAAGAAAGAAATTAAAGGGAGTATTTGGGAAGGAAAAGGGCAGGAAGGGTGCAAGAGGTAATCTGGGAAGTACTGAGGTCAGAGAGGCTCACAGGGCTTGGGAAAGGGAAACCGGGAACAGGAGAAAGGACTAAAAACCAAACTGCAGCCAAAAAGGTCTAGGAAGATGGGGCATCTTTGCACCATAACTAGGAAACTCTCTTGCTGTGTAGTGTCTTGACTGGCTGCTCAGCCTCTTCTAGTGAAATCATAACAGATGAGGATTTAAAAAATGCTTTATTACAGGCAGGCCTAAGGGTGTTTCATCAATCCACAGAATGAATGGCCTCTCAGTTTGCAGGGGCATATATATATGTATATGTGTGTGTGTGGATTTATAATGTATATAAATATGTATATATAGGTGTATTTTTGAGACAGAGTCTCCCTTTGTCACCCTCAGTAGAGTGCTGTGACATCATAGCTCACATCAACCTCAAACTCTTGGGCTCAAGCAATCCTGTTGCCCCCACAGCCTTGGGAGTAGCTGGGATTATAGGTGCCTGCCACAATGCTCAGCTAGTTTTTCTATTTTTAGAGGCAGGTCTCCCTCTCGCTCTGGCTGGTAATCCTGAGTTCAAGCAATCCACCCGCCTTGGCCTCCCAGAGAGCTGGGATTACAGGTGTGAGCCACCGCACCTGGCCTTGCAAGGGCAAATTTTAAAAGGATAGTAGCCAAATATTTTCCAGTTCCCTTGTGAAGAAACCACCACCACCAAAAAAGACCCCCCCCCAACAAAGTCCCGAGAGAAACAAATTAACCTGAAGGTGTGTTTCTGAGTCTAAAAGTGACCAAGGACCGTTCGGGTTTGAGAAGGAGACTGCCAAAACTCTGAACTAGTGTGGGGAAAATCCTGTCCAGGCACAGGTGTTTCAGTGGAGGTCACAGTTTCAGACTGAGCTTTTTATGAAATCCAGCCTAGAAGAGTGTGAGGGCTGAATGGAAGAAGAGAATTGGAACTTGCACAACTTACTTTGTAGTGGAAGGTGACTTTTGTCGGCTTCTAGTGAGGAGTCCTTACAGTTCTGTCCTCCCCACCCCCAATAACACAAAATAAACTGGCCGACCTGACAGAGGTGTGGGGAGAGGGCATAAAGGACCAAGTTCCAGGGATGATAAATACAGAAAGTCCGGCATGACAAAGTTTCCTGCCGCTACTGGGTGTGTTTGCGCAGGCTGGGTAGGCGCAGTCAGGTCAGTGACTACGTGACTGGAGTCGTGAAGTGCAAAACTTGCCAGCCATATGCCACTGTCCAGACAGTTGCCCGGTTCCGGTCAAGAAACTCAGGGTTGCCTGGCCCTCCCAGGCATCATTCACCCTGCAAGAGCCCTTTGACACACTGACATTCTAGCTTCAATCTGTCATTCAATAACCCAAAAAGATCTCTCGAAAAATCATAGCTACTCAGGTGGTTATATGGTTCACTGACCAAAGGATCTGGAAATTTCTCTGGGGCAGGGGCAACCCAGCGGTGGCACCTCGGCTAGCTCGCCCCAAACGCTGCCCCGCGTTTCAGGGCAGGACCCGGCGAGGGCGCCAGGTGGCGCTCCCAGGGCCCCGCGCCCCAGCAGGTGCAGGCGGCGCGGAAAGTCCGCGGGTGGGTGTTTCGGGTGCGGGCGGCGGGGGGCCGCCGGCTCAGCGAAGGGCTTCGGCCCTCGCAATTCCGCCCCTCGAGGGACGAACTCTGCCGCCGCCACAGCCCCAGCTCCCTCACCGGACCCCGCGCACAGCGCGCTGGGCGCTCCGACGTGTCGCCCTCGGCGCCGGTCTCCCACGACTTCAGCCAAGATTCCGGCCCCGGCCGCCCCCACCCGGGTCGGGGCGAGGGCCGCCCGTGCAGCTGCCGCTGCCTCTTCCCCAGGAAAGGAAAGTGGCGCTCCCGAGGGCCGCCGATGCCCCTACTCACCGCGGAGCCTCTCTGGCCTTGCCAAGGGTGCCCATGGCCGCGGCCCGCGCTCCCGGAGCCGGCTCACCGAGCGCGGCGGGACGGGCTCGGCGGGGCGCGGCGCATCGCCACCGCCGGCCGGCCCTGTCCACCGCGGGCCTCGGCGCCCCCGGCCGCCCGGCCGCCCTCCGCTCTCGGAGCCGGGCGAGCCCGAACGAGCGCACCCGCAGGCACAAACTTTGTGCGAGCGCGCCCCCGAGCCCGCGCGCGCTCACCCTCGCCCGCTCGAGCCACCTGACAGCGCTGATGCTATCGGCTGGAGGAAGCGTGCGGCGCTCCGCGGCTCTGCTTTAAACCTGCCCCCATTCCTCGCTGGTGCCCAGGGGCCTGCGTCTCGCCACGTTCTCTTTTCGCCCCTGCCTGGTGTCCACCTCTCCCGGCCAAACGGTTAATTAAGTCCAAGGGGAGCTGGGACGAGGGGGGCTTCCAGCTGCCCTGCGCCCCCCCAAACCCCTGCCCTGCAGGGAAGCTGTGCCCCCAGCCGCCTCCACCTGAGCACGAGGACACTGGCTTCAGCCAGCGGCTCCCTTGGGAGCCCCTACTCCGCGGCCTGTCACCGCTGCTCGGGGCATTTTGGTCTGACTCCCGAGGACCCCTTGACCCCTCGTAGGCCTCCCCTGTGTCAGAGCTCAGAGGCAGTTAGGGTAGGAAACTGATGAACAGTTCTGGAGTCGCCTTAACCTGCGCAGGGTAGCAGCCTGCCAGGCCGGACGGTGGAGGTGCGCGCCGGACGCCTGATCCACACCAGGCGAGGCACAGCTGCCCGGCGTGTGTGCATGTGCGAGACCCGGGGGAAAGCAGGAGAGGCGCGGCGGCAGACCTTTCTTACTGTGTCGGTGCGAGTCGAAGTCTGGCCCAGAGTGGCGGCCCATCCCCTCCTTGTCTAAGGGATAAGTGTTGATGGTTAATAATAACTAATGTTGATTGGGGTGCAGTTGAAGTGCTTTTTATACCTTACCTCTATAAACCATCTTCCCAAACGCAGAGAGACCACTGTTTTAGAGATGAGAATATTAAGGTTTAGATAGAGAATAATTTGCCTCGGATCACAAGCGCTATGACTTAGACCGAGATCTAACTCCCTGTAATCGCTGCCAGGCTGTCCTAATAACGTTCATTATCATGGCCATATGCGGTAACTCTAGGCACAGTCATACTTGTCTCCCCAGCTGTAATCTTCTGGGCCTCCTTTTGCTATTTAATTTCTTATATTTATATGCCAACTTGTCCTAAAAAAAAAAAAATCAAGATACATACCCTACAGAAAGAAGTGTGTGAAATGAAAAATAAGGCATATAAAATGGAACAAAAAATGTCGTTTGAAAAAGGTGCACTGCATGTATAGAGTCCAATACACTTGCTGCAAGCTGGACCAAATTTTGCCTTCTTGATTTTTAGAAGTCAAGTTCAAAAGAGAGACCTTGTCTAAAATTCAATTCCTGTCACATGCAAGACAAAAAAAAATTTTTTTTTGCTCAAGGGAAGCTTTGCTTATGATACTGAGACCAGCATGAAATATCTTCAGAGAACTCTCATCAACACTAAGTGATTAAAACAACCAAGTCCTCAGTAATAGCCTCATATAAAGAAAGGGCTGGTGCAGGTTAGGGGCAGGTGACACACTTCCTCACTCATGGGCTCAAAGCCTTTTTAGAGCCCCTCCCTGTTAGCCCAGCAACCTAATCAGCTAACTCAGTGGATGTCTGAAGGTGGTGAAGAGTCAGCTCTCCAGCTGTATCTCTATCTACCTACCTCCCAACCGTCCTAAGTTTGCAGAAATTGTCTTGATTCATAGAGGAACTCTCTCTAATTACCAGGTGAACAATTACCTTTCACTGACCTCTCCCCCCCCGGAATGACCTCTTCACCAGTTCCAATACGTTTACTACTCACACTTTATATTGCCATGTAATCTTCCCTGTCCCTGTCTTAACTCCACAACTAAACTATTATTTGAGGCAAAACTGTCAGGTCTTAGGTTTTATTAGTTTCCACAAAACAGCCCGCTTTGGCAACACCTGTGGGATATTACCTATAAATTGCTGTTGATTTGATTTTGAAATTGGAAAAAAGTGACTTCAAAGAAGGACATTAGATCCTTCCAGATTATTTCTGGAAAAAGTGTGCAAGTTTCCCTTTTAAGTCCTCTGTCTATGGCAGAGTTGACCAGCTTGCTGGGACTGTCC
The DNA here is from genome assembly GCA_963573935.1 of Arctocebus calabarensis. Lineage (NCBI taxonomy): Eukaryota > Metazoa > Chordata > Mammalia > Primates > Lorisidae > Arctocebus > Arctocebus calabarensis. Next base: position 3,516 of record CAUYON010188983.1, on the reverse strand, counting down.
CCTCCGGCGCTTATGGCACCTCCTTCACAGGGTTATCTGAGATCCTCAGCATGTCTCTGTCACTTCACCCTTCTTCCATTTCACTGATTGCATTGAGTCTTTGGACAACAAAGACCTTGTATGGGGCAGGGAAATAATCCATACTTATACTATGGATTATGCCAAATGGATAAACATAAATCTTTATGTAAATGCATAATTGCATCATGGAAATAGGTTTTGATGTATACAGATACATTATTCAGCAAATACACGCGTAATAATAAACACACATGTAGGCAGTCACACTCACACCTACGGTCCATTAAATATAAGCAGTAGAAATTAAAGTTATTAGCAAGAAAGGAGTCTTGCTGAGTTTTCTAAAGAATGAGGCCTACATTATGCTCAGCAAGCACCTTTCTCTTGGGATTCCTAAGAATTCTGCACATTTATTTGCATCTGATTCTGTTTCTGGACTCACCTTAGTTCTTTTGTGTGACTTTCTGGCTAGTCCAGCCAGAGCAATACATCTTTTCCAACCACCTAAAAAATTAGAGGTTCGACGTCTGTCTTCATCATCTGCCATGTGCTTAGCCTCCTTGGTGTAGTTTGAGATGCTTCTGACCTCATAAATAAAATTCTTTTCTTTTCCTTTTTTTTTTCATTGTCCTTCCTGTTGTGATTCTCGTGCCAGTTGCCTCCCAAGTAGCTGGGATTACAGGTGCTCACCCGGCGGTGATCTTTCCTGGTGGTAGACACGGGGTCTTTTACTCTGGCTCACTTAGGCTTATGCTGGTCTCGAACTCTGTGAACACTGGAAATCCACCCGCCTCGGCCTCCCACAGCGCTGGGTCTACAGGCATGAGCCACCATGCCCAGCTATAAAATTTTTTTCTCGTTCCCTCATCTTACCTCTCTTTTGCTTCTCCTGTCTTTTTGAGAGGCAGTAGTCAATGTCTCTGTAGCAGCCAGTTGGAAACCATTGTCTTCCTCTGCCTCGCCCTTGGGTGAGGCCATTCCTCTGGACTCTTTTCCTGTCATTCTTCCTCTTCTCAATCAGACGCTTTTCTCTTTTTTGAGGCAGAGTCTCAGTCTGTCACCCTGAGTTGAGTGCATCACAGCTCACAGCAACCTTCAACTCTTGGGCTCAAGAGATCCTCTTGCCTCAGCCTCCCAAGTAGCTGGGACTACAGGCACCTGCCACATGGCCTGGCTAGTTTTTTTTATTTTTAGTAGAGGTGGGGGTCTCAGTGTTCCTCAGGCTGGTCTCAAATTCCTGAAGGGGCTCTTAATGTTCATGGATGGTGGGGAGGTAGTTTAGGAAATTATATGTGAAGCATCTGAAATTGCATCCAAACTATTGTATATAAAGTAGACCCTCCATAGTTGACCACCTCCTTAAGTTGACCTAATTTTCATAGACTGGACACCACACATACTCAATAGAAGTTCCTTATGTTGGTCACCTTTGTATGTTGACCACTTTGTTGGAGTCCCTTGGGTGGTCAACGTACAGAGGTTCTAATGTATTTTTCCTCAGGGAAAGGTTTTTAGCTTTCATCAGATTTTCTAAATGATTCATTACTCAAATTAGGTGTATTTATTTTCTGCCACAGCTTCAACAGGATCCATATGATTCTGTCTGAAGATCCACCCTTGACATCTAACATTCAGATCCACATTTCCAACCACACTCTCTTTTCACTGTCCCTCAGAGCCTTCTCTCCATCTCTAAGGCCAGATGCTGGTTTGAGCCCTGTCGTCTCTTACCGGGACATGTGTAGTAGCTCATGACTGGCCTCTTTAATTACAGATGCTCGTTTTGTCTGATTCTTTCTTTATGTTGCTTCCACAGCTACCTAATCACATCATTTTTCTGCTTCCAAACTGCCTAGGAATCCCCAAATGCCTACAGAATCAAGTATAAACGTCTTCACCTAGTGCACTTCCTTATCTTGAGTGGCCTCCAACTGTGCCTCCCAGGCTCCTGGCCTCTTAGGTCCTACCTTGGTCACTCCTGGAAATCGCTCTCTACTGTGCCTTCTTGTGCCCCAGAACTTTTGCTTGTGTGCTTTCTTCTGTGTCCCATTTGTCTTCACTTGGGAAGCTCCAGACACATCTGAACCAGTACCTTAGCGGGCACCCCTGTGCCTGCTTCTAGGGGTAGTGGGGTGCGAACCCACCTTCCAGAATCTGCCTGATGACCCATGGCACTGGGAGAACCTACTGGCTGCCATGGCCTCCGTTTCCTTGTCTAGCATTTCTTCATCCATTTAAGGCAGAGGCGTCCATCCTCTTCGTGTCAGGTGCCATACTTGGCGCTGGGACTTTGCAGGGAACAAGACAGGCAAGATCCTCATTTAGTGGACTTGGTTAACGACATCAAGCAGCCGGGTGGAAACCAAGTCAACATGCAGACAAACCAACAAATATGCCATGATGGTCCACTCTGATTTCCAGGAGCTGCCATTTCAGAGGCAGGACCCCCCTGGCTTTGTGGGTACACAATGAGGTGTCCCAGCTGAGGCCTCCACCCGGACCCATGAGGATGGAGCCACTACGTTCAGGGCCCACAGCTCCAGAGGAGAGTGAGGTGATAGGGAGAGAGGAACGGGAGGGGTGTGGGGCCGTCCTTGACTCCCACCAAGGCCCGCTCCTGTTCTGAGACGGGGAACCTGCCTCGTTCTTCCGAGCTGTGACTGGCTGTCCCACACAACCGCACACGCCATACAAAGGAGCAAGCCTGGGAGGAATTGTCTCCTTCTACCTCTGCGCCTTTAATTGTGGGATCATGGTGGGGCTCCCGCTTCGCTCTTTGTCCTCAGCGTCTCCCCCTCTCAGGTGCCGCCTCCCAGGGAGTCTCTCTGACACCCGGCCTGCTATTCTGGAGAGTTCTCTGTCTTTCTGAGAGACCCCCAAGATGTGCCAAAGAAAATTTTGTGAATGTCATGTGAAATTGTATTCTGAGCTGTATCATCCCAAATATAGAGACTAAAAGTGAAAATTCATCCTTGTTTTGAGCTGCTTTGAAGGACGTTGTGTTTCAGAGCCCCCCCCCAAGTTATATTTATTTGCATCACAGAGCCCGTATTTTAGTCAAATTAGCGTAAATGGTCTCTCCAAGTTTGATCAGATTTGATCTTGGTGTATTTTTTTAGGATGCTATCATAATAAACACATAGAAATACAGCTGTCTCCTGGTTTTTCCTCCCAGAGAGAGGGGAGTTCTCGGGGGACCTTGAGCAGGAGGTTGGGATCCCCCTCTGCTGTAGTAAGACTGATCAGAGGAGAGCTTGGAGGGCTCTCCCTACAAGTAACCGTCCTAATTTCCAACTGTGGCTTTTCAGGCACTTTTTTTTTTTTTTTCGTTTTTTTTTATAATATTTTATTTTATTTTTTGAATCATAGCTGTGTACATTAGTTCAACCATGGGGTACGGTGTGGGGGCTTCACATGCAATCTGAGATATTTTATCAACCTGATTGACATACCGTTCATGATATTTTCTCGTTTACTATATGAAAACATTTTTGA